>LOEQ01006533.1:33199-44099 GCA_001685075.1 Bramus lutescens | reverse complement strand
CAGTAAGAGGCTAGAGCTAATGGGCCAGGCAGTGTTTAAATGAATACAGTTTTCTATGTAATTATTTTGGGTAAAGCTAGCCGGAGGCCTGGAGCCAGATGGCAGGAAGTGGCCTGCTGCTCCTTCTACAAAGGCTCTTTGCTTTTACATATGGAACTCGATCTCCTTCGTTGGCTTTTGTGGGGACCCACGGATTAGGGTGTGACAGGTAGATTAGTAGCTTAGTCATGCTAATAATAATAATAATGAATAATAGAGTAAATACTTGTGAGTTATTATTTACAGACATTTACATTGGTAGAGATTCTTGTATAATGATACAAATTCAAATTACATTTTTATATTGATATGCTCCTATTTCTGTTTACAATATTTGTGCACCTATGAAAATTTATTTGGTCATATTGTAGGCATGCATGTTTCTATCTCTGTTTAAGACATTTTGTTTATTGATGCAATTTTAGAATATAGTTATCATATTGCATTATACATTTCTACCTCTAATCAAGGCACTTACACATTGTTTACTTTTGAGGCCACTGTCATTTTCTGCACATGTTTAAAATTGCTTAATATTCTGATATAAAGTCTTAGTTTTTAAGTTATACAAGTATTAAGTATTATAGATCAATAGTCACCCATGTTTGTCATACTAGTAGTTAGACTACAGGTTCTTTAGATACATAGAGATTGTATTTTGCATAGATAGGTAATCTTCAAAGAACTGCAAAATACGGCATTCAAATAACTTAGGGTTCTGTTGACATGAGACAGTACCTATTGGGGACTGTGGACCCCCAGACTGTGAAGTTCTTGTGACCCCTGCCTGCTGGAGTAAACAACTTGTTTTCTTATGCTTGCAGCTACTCTGAGCAAACAACTTGTTTTGCAGCAGCTCTGAACATGAGACCCTCAGGAGTTCCCAATGTCCAGGGAGTGGTTTCTAGAGGGCTTGCTGCTGAGAGTTAGGGTGTGGAAGGAGACCCTATATAAGCTGCCCTGGAACACAATAAAAGGGGAATTCTTGGTTTTACTTGTTGCTGTGTTTGTGTCTGTGTGTGTTTTAATCTCCAGCTCCTTGCCCAACTCACGAATCATACTGTAGCACATGGCGCATAGAGCAGGTGTTGAGCTACAGTACCAATCTATTCCTGAGGGAATGTTGAGCACCAAAGTCACTCCACTTGAAGCTTGTTTCCTGGAGGAAATATGTCTCTAGGAGTGGGCTTTGAGGGTTTACAGCATTACACACATACCCATGGCTGCCTCTGTATTTTCTTATGCAGATAAAATGCAATCCCTTTCTTTGCTTCCTGATTCTGCCGTCATGCCTTTCTGGCCATTATAGACAGCATTATAGTTGAGCTATAACTCCAAACAAACCCTTTCTTCTCTCAGTTCCTTGTGATCATTGTATTTTCTTATAGCAACAGTAACTAACTAATACAGATCTTTTGAATGTAGAATTACAGATGGTTTCTGAGGCACTTGATGTGATGGCTAGCAAACTTTGTCTTCTGTGCAAGAGCAGCAAGTGCTCTGAATGTCTGGACATCTCTCCAGCCTCATATTTTCCTGTTTCAGCTCTCAGAGGAAACATTGCTTGGCCTTTTCCTTTTCAGTCGGATATTCGCTGTGGGTGTTTACTATATAGCCTTTATTACTTTGAAGCATGTAAAACATATTCCTTCTGTGTCAATATTTTGAGTGTTTTTGTTATGAGAATAATGGATCTTATATACTGTCCTTTCTGTGCCTATTGTGATGACCCTTTGGTTTTATCCTTAGTTCTGTTGATGTGTTGTATTAATATTGATTGCATATATTAAACTATCCTTGCACTCCTAGAATGAATCTCACTTGCTCACAGTGTATGATGTCTTAGAGTTCAGTTGAGTTTGGCTTGCTAGTAGTTTATTGGCAATGTTTGCACCTGTGTTAATCAGGGATTTATGTCTATGGTTTTCTTTCTTGTACATATTTAGCTTGCTATAGGGTGACACTGTGCTCTTAAAAAGAATCTCAGACAGTTCTTAAGAATGGATAAGGAAAATATGGTACATTTACATAATAGAATACTATACAGGAGAAAAAATAACAACATCTTGAATTTTGCAGGCAAATGGATGGAACTAGAAAATATCATTTTGAGTGAGGTAACCCAGACCCAGAAAGACAACTATCACATGTACTCACTCATAAATAATTTTTAAACATAAAGCAAAGAAAACCAGCCTACAAATCACAATCCCAGAGAACCTAGACAACAATGAGGACCCTAAGAGAGACATACATGGATCTAATATACCTTGGAAGTAGAAAAAGACAAGATCTCATGAGGAAATTAGGAGCATGGGGACCTTAAAAGAGGGTTGAAGGGAAGGGGAGAGGCAGGGAGGGGAACAGAGAAAAATGTAGAGCTTAGTAAAAATCAATAAAAAAAATTTTTGAATAGTTTTAGAATAGAAATTAGTTCCTCTTTAAAAGCTTTTGTAGAACACAGAAATAAAAACTGGAGTGGCAGCCCACATCTGCAGTGTCAACACTCAAGAGGTGGAAATAAGAGAATCATGAGTTCGAGACCAACCTCTGCTACATAGTGAGACCATGTGTCAAAAAGAGGATGATTGAGAAACAAAAGAAAAAGGAAAGGGAAACCAAAGGAAAGAATCAAGCAATGGCAGCCTAGACTGCAGTGAAGACAGAAAACTTGCTGTAAATGCTTTAATGACATCATCTCTATTTAGCTTTTCTAGGTATTCTTGATTTTAGTTTGATAGGTGACCCATGCCGAAAATTTTGTTTGTTTCTTCTAGGTGTCAAATATTTTACTTTTTCTCTTTTCTTTTTTTGTGGTTGTTTCGTTTTGTTTTATTTTTCAGAGAGTATTTCTCTCTGTAATAACTCTGGCTGGATGTTCTGGAACTCACTCTGTAGACCAGGCTGGCCTCAGACTTACAGAGATCCAAATTTCTCTGCCTGCCAAGTGCTGAGATTAAAGGTATGAGCCACCACCACCTAGCATGTTTATGTTTTTATTCTTGTTGCTTTGTGTTTTTATTCTCATGTGATCTGAGAAGATAGAGGATAAGATTTCACATTTTGAATTTTTACTGATTTCTACTTTAAAATGATCAGTGCTAGAGGGTGTTCTGTGTGCTGAGGAAAGGAACATGTTTCCTGCTGATGTTTAATGAGCTGTTCCAAAATTCTCCCTCTTGTTCATTTGCTACATATTATTGCTCAACTCAAATGTTTTCTCATTGGTTTCTCTCAGGAAGATCTGTCCAATGAGAAAAGCAGGTGTTACATTACACAACCTTAACATTTTTATGTGGAGTCTGTTATGTTTTGGCTATATGATGTTTCCCATAACCTTAGATAGTATTTGGTGGTATTATTTTGGGTTGTGCTATAAACTTCAGTCATTGGGGCCTTGCTGGAAGAAACATTTGCACAGTGCCATGCTTTGACCCAGAATCATCCTTTTCTTTTTGTCTCTCCGGTTGCTATGAGGAGAATAGTGTTCTTTCACTGCGCTTGTCTTCTGTGTTGTTCTGTCACCACTGGTCCAAGAAATGAGTCAATCATGGAGTATACCCTTTGAAATCCAAGTCATAATAAACACTTGCCCCATTTTAAAATAGTTTGTCTCAGTTATTAGCTACAGCAATGGAAAATTAACAAGGTCTCCATCACACCCTTCAGATATAATGATTTTTGTTTTATATGTGTGCATCATCCATTCTTATGCATGTATTGAGGTACATAAATATGCATATGCATCTGTGTATATATGTGTGTTTCTATGTGTATTTCTAACTGTACTTCCTTGATGAACTGGTCCTTGTATGAGTATATAGTAAACCTATTTGTCTCTGCTCAGTGTTATATTTCAAAGTCTGCTTTATCTGATCTGAGTGGGCTGCTTTTTTCACTTTTGATCTCTATTTGTATGTTGTTTGGGTTTGTGGGTTTTTTTTTTTGGTTTTGATTTTTTTCCCCAGTTCTTCACTTTCAATTTGTAATTTCACCAGAGAGGAAAGTTTGTTGGAGGCAGCATATAACTGTGTCTTGATTGTTGTTGGAGTTTATTCAGCAAGTGTGCTGCCGCCGTTACGAGAGCCTCTCAACAAAAGAGCAATGCCTGTGCCTTGGTAAAGAGTGTGGAGATAAATCACTCAGAAGAAGGAAGATTTTGCTTTTTGCTTGCTTGCCCCCACTCTTTCAGGCAAGTTCATCTATTCTGTTCCTGAGGCATTTCCTCACTGGTGTTAGAACCTATTTCTTCAGAATCCCGAAGAGACTGAAGACAGGCAGCTTTCTAGTGCTTGTCTGGGACTGCAGCGCCAGATTTGGACTGCCGAGACATAAAGTCTCACAGACTGAAACAACTGAACCCTTGGCCTTTCTCTCAGGGGACATCCATTTATGTCCTACTCATACTAGAGCTGTAAGTCACTCTACTATGTAATTCATTCTATCAGTTCCGGTCTTTAGAAAACCCTGACCAACAGACAATTCTAATTTCATTTTATTTCACTGATAGAAGTATTTAGCTCTAATATGTGTTGGGTCCTTATTTAGTATTTATCTCTCTCTTTGATGAATTCTCATTCATATCTTGAGTTGTTTTTCTCATTTTTTAATATTTTCTATCTTAATTGTCATACATCTCACTGACTGTTCTTGGTATCATTATTTTGGTTTCCTTTCCAGTTATTTTACAAATTTTCTTTAGTTAAGGTTTATATCTGCTGATTTTTTCCATTGGAAGATTTGTGTTTCTTTTGTGCCTCTGTAGTGAAAATTATGTATCTGGCAAGAGTATTTGTTTTTATGATTTTTGATGTAGCCTTTCTACAAAAAATATTTTTCTTTTAGATGGGATACAAGATGCCAATTGTGTAGGTGCTTTGGCTATACTCATAGACGGGCTGAAAAGTATGATCTCTTTTGTATTCAGTTTTTATTGATGTCAGCAGTGCCTATGAGAATTTAAATGATTCAGACTGTGATGCTCAGTAAAGTAATTGTATGGCTTTGTAGTAGTCCTGTGTTTCTAAACATGCACGTTCTCGGACCCCACACAAGTTAGCACTGAAGACACGGAAGCTTTTGATGACAAGGAAGTTTGAGAATGCAAAATGATAGTTCCCTGGTCCCTTGGATCAAGCACAAAAGACACCAAGGTTGGTAATATCAACACCAGCATTCATGTTTTCCAATCCACAGTATACCTAAAAGTCTTTTGCCAGGTCTCTCAGAGTGAGTTTGTGAAATCTCTCATCCAGTGAGACAATGAATACAGTTATGTAGCCACAGGGAGGAACATTATGAACATTGGTGATGCTGCGTTTTACTGCATGTGATATAGGGGTATGTGTTTTCCTAGAATGTGGGACCTAGGTAGCATTTTCTTCATGCTTTACAGGACATGCTCAAGTGTAAAAAAGGTTTTTGACCCTACCACCTGATTCCCAGTCAGTGATTCTGGGAAATAATCTTCCTTGGGTCATAAATCACATAAGCAATGGTAGTAATGAAGACCATGCTCCTAGAAATATGCACATTAAAGAAAACATTCCCTTTGTTCTCCACATAGAACACAAATGATACTGTGATTTGTGACTTCAGTATCTATGGTCTTGGAATTTTAGGTCATGGATGGAGACAATTGTAGGTTCTGTCAAGCAAACACTCGTAGAGTTGGAGCTTGTAGCATGGCATTGTGAGACTTGGATGGGGCGTTCCTCTGGTCCTGAGTAATAAGACTGAAATATAACAATATCTTAGTTAGGGTTTCTACTGCTATGAATAGACATCATGACTGTATCATTTCTTATACAGAAAAAAAAAAGTGCTTCCTTTGGGTACGTGGCCAAGAGTGGTATTGCTGGGCCTTGAGGTAGGTTGATTCTCAGTTTTCTGACAAACCACCATACTGATTTCCAAAGTGGCCGTAAAAGCTTGCACTCCAAGCAGCAACGGAGGAGCGTTCCCCTTTCCTCCACATCTTCTCCAAGATAAGCTGTCATCAGCGCTTTTGTTCTTAGCCATTCTGACAGGCGTAAGATGGTATCTCAAAGTCATTTTGATTTGCATTCCCCTGATGGCTAAGAAGGTTGAGCAATTCCTTAAATGTCTTTCCACTATTTGAGCTTCTTCTGTTGAGAGTTCTCTGTTTAGTTATATACCCCATTTATTAAATTAAACTATTTGGTATTTTGGTGTCTAGTTTCTTGAGTTCTTTATAGAGTTTGGAAATCAATACTCTGTCAGATGTGGGGTTTGTGAAGATCTTTTCCTATTCAGTAGGTTGCCTTTTTGTCTTATTGACAGTGTCCTTTGCTCTACAGAAGCTTCTCAGTTTCCAGAGGCCCTATTTATTATTGATTGTTGCTCTCAGTTCCTGTGCTACTGGAGTTATACATAGGAAGTGGTCTCCTCTGCCAATGCATTCAAGGCTATTTCCTACTTTGTCTTCTATCAGGTTCATGTAACTGGATTTATGTTGAGATCTTTGATCCATTTGGACTTGAGTTTTGTGCGTTTGCTCAATTATGTTCATAGCAGAATTATTTGTAATAACCAGAACCTGGAAACAACTTAGATGCCCATCAACTAAAGAGTGGATAAAGAAAATATGGTACATCTACACAATGGAGTATTACTCAGCAGTAAAAGCAATGACATCTTGAAATTTGCAGGCAAATAGATGGAACTGGAAAAAAAATCCTAAGTGAGGTAACCCAGATCCAGAAAGAAAAACATGGTATCTGTTCGCTTATAAGCAGATATTAGATGTAAAGCAAAGGATAATCAGGCTACAATCCACAACTCTAGAGAAGCTAGGTACAAGGGGGACCATAAGAAGGACATACAAGGAGGGCGCCAGGAAAGGAAAATAGTTAAATTTCCTGGGTAAACTGGGAGGGGGTAGAAGGGAGGGAATGGGGGATGGGAACATGAGTGAGCAAGCTACCAGTTGGAGGAGGGACAGAGGAAGAGAGCAATGAAAGAGATATCTTACTAGAGGGAATCATAATGGTGTTGAAGGGAAACCTGGTGCTAGTAGTTCACAAAGATTCTCCAAGACTCCTAGCAGTGGCGGATAGAATAGCTGAACTGACATTCCCTTTTAATCAGATCAGTGACTACCCTAATTGTCATCATAGAACCTACATCCAGTAACTGATGGAAGCAGATTCACTGGGCTGAGCTCCTGTAGTTCAGTTGAAGAGAAGGAGAAGGGATCACATGAGCGTGGGGGGNAGTCAAGAACTTGATAGGGAAAACCACAGAAACAGTTGACCTGAGCTAGTGGGAGCTCAGAGACTATAGACTGACAACTGGGGAACCTGCATGGGACCAAATTAGACCCTCTGAATGTGGGTGACAGTTATGTGACTTGATCTGTTGGGCGGGGCTAGCACTGGCACCAGCACTTATCCCAGATGAATGAACTGTCTTTTTGGAGCCCATTCCCTATGGTGGGATAACTTGCTCAACGTTGATACAGGGGGGAGGGGCCTTGGTTCTGCCTCAACTCTGTATGCCAGACTTTGTTGACTCCCCAAAGAAGGCCTTAACCCATCTGAGCTGTGGATAGGGGAGTGGGGAGGGGGAGGGGGCAGGAGAAGGAGGGGGAAATGGCATTGGAATGTAAAATGAAAAATAATCTTTAAATAAATAAATAATAGAGGTGGCAGCTTATAGTTCAGAGGCTAAATACATTATCATCTTGACTGGAAGCATGGTGGCATGCAGGCAGACATGATGCTGGAGCTGAGAGTCCTACATCTTGCCTGCAACAGGAAGACTGAGACACTGGATGGGATCCTGAGCATAGGAAACATCAAAGCCCGCCCCCACAGTGACACACTCTAACAAGGCCATACCCACTCTAACAAAGCCACACCTCCTAATAGTGCCACTCCCTATGAGATTATGGGGTGGGGCAGTTACATTCAAATTACCACAGCCAGTAAATCAGTCTATGGTATGGGCTGGAAAGGAAAGCTGCTTGAGATCTGCAGGGAGGGACCAAAGAAATGGCTGTGACAGGTCTTGGCGTTGAAGACCCAGGATGCTGAGGGTACTATCTTCCAGCCTGTAAGTCACCACCAGCCCGGCGCTGTTCATGATATTAGAAGGACAGTTTCCACCTCCTAATGCAGGGCTACATGGGACATCATTGTTGTGACAACTTGGATTCTGGGTTTAAATAGAGGCCCAGTGTAGCCTTCTTTGGGGGCAGACTTAGCAATCCTAAGAACATCCTGGCCAACAGACTGAGGGAAGCCTATGACCGCTGTGGTATTCCTCTCTATCTAGGTTTCTGTGTCTGCTACTATTATTAAGATTGTTGTCACTGCCTGTCTTTTTTTTTTTTTCCAGCAGTAAGGAGCCTTCCTCTTTTGCCCTAGCTGAGGAGCTGAGATGAAGTTTCAGTTTGATGACTTCTCTTGCCACAGGCTTTCTTGTGACAGTACACTGTTCAAGGGTCCTGAAAAGTCTTAGTGGATTTCTAGAATTCTCCTTCAACCACTCCCTTTGAAACCGAGTGTTTTCTTAGCTGTCAAGATAGCTAGTTTTAACAGCAACTTGTCACAACGTAGAATCCCCTGAGTAAGGAATGTCAGCTAAAGAACCATCTTGACTGCCTTAACTGATGTGGGAAGATCCATCTCATATCACCTTCTGGTAGCAGCCCAGGGGAAGAGGGTGTAGCAGGAGGAAGATTGTTTACCTTTTGTTTCCTCGACTTTCCTCTGCCTTCCCCTTGACTGCTGTACTAATTCACCTTTCGCTTCTCCTCCTCCTGTTGTTGCGGCTGCTGCTGCTGCTAAGGATGTTGATGCTGATTTCCTTACTGGTATCAGAACTAACGTCCCCAGGCTTCTATCTCTGACTAAGAACCAGAAGCTCTCCAGTAACCCTCCTGGATTTCAGCCCCAGATTGGGACTGCCTAGGCACCCAGCCTCATGAACGCCTTGTGAACTGAGCAACGGAGACTGCTTCCCGGGTCTTTTTACAATCTTAACACAAGCTTGATTCAATAAATGCTTTACACACGCACACACACGGTGTGTGTGTGTGTGTGTGTGTGTGTGTGTGTGTGTTGTTCACCTTATCATTTCGGTTCCACTAGAGAACCTTTACTACTACAGGGTTGTCCTGATTCTTAGCGGTGACAGTCATATGTACCTCACCTCACCTCAGCCGTCATGGAGCCTTCCTCTCACTTAGACACCAGCTACACTGGTGCTAAGTCCTAGCATTTCATCTAGAAGGGTGTTTTTCTGAGCGCAGTGTGGACCTGGAATATCCGTTTTTTTGAGTCTTCCAGTTTGGGCTTCAGGACTTCTGAAGAGTGTCTGCCTTGCTCCCTCCACTGCTCACTTAGCACGCATTTATGAAAGGTTAAATCCTCAACATTGACCAGATTTACATTGTACATACAACTACTAAACACCTGATATTTCCTGGCTTTGCTTTTCTCTAATTTTTGAACCAGGATTCTACAGTCCCCCACAGCTACAGAAATCAACCACGTAAAATGTTCTTCATGCAAAAAAGGTTTTGCTTGCATTGTACAAACTACAAGCATCCTCGCTAATAATTTTCATTATCACTAGACTTGTGAAGGTTACTGGCAGCTGCCAACTTGCAGGATCTGGAATCAGGTAGGAGATGAGCCCTCTGGGCACTCCTGTGAGGGATTATCTACATTAGGGTTTTTCTCTGGGGATGTCTATGAGGGGTTAACTTGACTGTATTAATGGATGTTGGAAAACCATCTTAACTGTGGCTAGAACGGTTCCTTGGTGAGGAAAGATGGAGTGAGCGGAGGACTAGCATGCATTCCTCCCTTGCTCTCTACTTTATTAGAGATGCAATGTAAATGACTGCCTCAAATTACTGCGGTCATGGTGGATTATATTTTGAGCTGGGAGATGCCTAAATAGTCATTGTTTACTTCCTCCCTTCTTTAAGTTGCTTTTGTTAAAGTATTTATTTCACTCACAACCACCAGAAAACCAATCCTGACTATGTATATACACGTCTATGTATATACACAACTATGTATATACTATGTATATACATTTACATTGTATATGTAAATGCCATGCAAATAGTTACTTATTAAATTAGAAGAAAATGACAAAAATAAAACCACACCTAGCAAAAATACAACCATGAAAGGTGCAACTTCATTTTCATTCCATGTTTTTGTTGAATTTTTTCAGTGTAGAATGTGTAGTTATGGATGACCAACTGTGAGAGAATATAATTAATATCTACAAATATATTTTCTCCAAATAAGTAAACTTAATCTGTTTATATTGTATTTCCAAACCATGAATAAATCTGCAGTTTCTGATAAAATTGAGTGCTGACCACATCAACTACTACGTTAAGAATAGATTGGCTCATTCGACTTTCTGCATTTCCCAGAAACAGGACCACAACTGAGATGAATTGAGGCTCATACATATACCCAGCACGTGGTCTGAGAGAGGTTGCGGGATCTGTGGCCGAGTTATCTTGCTCAGAGTCTTTCAGAAGTCTTGAAAAACACATTTTTTTTTTGTATTGGTCACATCAAAATATGGAGCTGAGCTACATTTCTACTTGGAGGCCCTGGGAAGGGCTTCCTCTAAGCTCTTTGCTGGATAGCAGAATTTATTCAGTGATTGGAAGGCTGGGTCCCATGCAGTTTCTAGCTGCCAGTCAGGCACCGGCCTCAAGTTGTAGAAGTCATTCTCAGGCCCCTGGTACATGACCCTTCCATCTTAGCTACTGTAGTGAAAAGGGGAGCGGGCCTGCTTTTTGTCTGGCCAGCTCCCGCATGGCTAGCTTATACCCTGAAATAACAACACACAAATTGTATTC
>LOEQ01006533.1:3076-26069 GCA_001685075.1 Bramus lutescens | reverse complement strand
GAAGGAAGGAAGGAAGGAAGGAAGGAAGGAAGGAAGGAAGGAAGGAAAAAATGATACTAAAATATCTATAATGTGCTCCCAACACATGTGCCCCATCCACACCCACCCACACCTACAGTTACGTGTGCACACACACACAGAGAAGTAATCACAGATCTGGAACATTATAGAAGATTCAGAACACTCTTATGTAGCAATGTGTAAGTGAACAGAAGTCAAATAAATGACCACGATTTACTTTGGCTCACTGTGAGAATGGGCTTGTGGAACAACGTCACAGAGAAAGATATTTGAGAGCTAAAGGAAAGCATCTGTGCCGAACCTAGAAGCTGAGGAAGCATTCACATGGCTCCAAACGACGTCCACTGCAGCTGGTTAAACAAACTCTCTCCTCTTTTCAATTTCACTCAACCACTACCTTCTCTTCAATGGTAAGGAAGAAACTGCAGCCAAGGTTTGCCCTTCTTACTCACCCTCTACATCACTTTGTAAAAAACTCTAGTTCATTGATGTATAATTTATATGTTAGAAATGACATTTATTTAAATATATGATGCACTATGTTTGACACATGAAAACTTATCAATTAAAACACAAAGGCCATCCTCCTGAAGGCCCCAATGACCCCTTGATACCTACATTTGCTTCCTGTGCTTCTGTGTTTATTTTGTGATTTTTAGTTTGAATTTTTAGTGTGTTAAAGTGACTGTATAGTTGATATATATTTGTTTTTGAATTATTATATCCACAGTTTTTCATATATTCATGTTGGATATTTACTTTCTCTGAATAGTATGAAATACATTATTTTGTTTACTTCGTCACCTATTGATGTACAGTGGAGTCATTCTTAAGTAAGTAAGTAAGAATTTGTGTAGATATGACCTTATTTTCTTGCTTAAATATTAAGAAAATGGAAAGCTGGTTCTTTGACTAAGAACAAAGTTTTCTCTTTGAAAATCTGCAAAAAGAAGATATCTAAAGTGGTTTTAATAATTTTATGTCCTCTTCACAAGATAATGAGTTTTGACTGATGTAAATATGTGAAGAGTGGGCTACAACTGACCTAGAGTAGGGAGACCCTGCCCATGAAGATACACAATACAAAACAGAGATCAAGAGCAACCGTACTTGACCCAGTTAGGGCTCCTAGGTAATTGATGTTACCATCACATAACAATGAAGCAAGAGGAGCAAGGAGTAAGTCAGGGCTTAACTAGAGTCCAAGAGTCCAGCTCCTTTTTACAGGCACAGGTAGCAAGTCCCTACCCTTGCCATAGATGTGTGCATACATGGAAAGTGATTATTGTAAATAGATGCTGATTACCTCAGTCTCCCACAGGAAAGAAAAACAACAACAGAGCCCCTGATCCTCCTGAATTTTGCAAATACCTTCATGGAAAGAAGGAAGGTAGATGATCATAGAAAGAAAGAAGAAAGGCTGGCAGGGATGGAGAGGGGATGGGGGAAGGAAGAAAGAAAAGACAAAGGGGAGAAGAAAGGAGGGAGTAAAGGGGGAAGAAAGCCTTAACCCAAACCAACAAAAAATGACTTCCAATGTAAAAAAATTGCAGCTGGGAAATGAAAACCCAAGATGCCATGTCTCCTCCAAAAACAAATGTTCACCCTCTCATGGTTCTTAGTGTTTTAGATCAGGGAGACTCTAGTAGGTTTGAATAGACACTTTTTGTAGTATCATTTGCTTTTCCCCAGGGTGGAACAGACATTGCGGAGCTGGTCATGTGTCTGTCACTCTTGTGTCTTCTAGGTAATGCTTCTCCAAATCTTTGGCACCTTGTCTCGCTGGGTGGCTAGTCTTCTTCAGTCTAAGTTGTAAGACCTGTTGTGTATTGAGTGTCATATCAGTGTTTTGTCAGAAATATGTATTGGGAACAGTGCCTGCTACCTAACTCTGCCATATCTTAGTTGTTTGTGTTCCTCGAAGACCAACTTGGCTTAATTGTATAAATTGTGATTTATTGTTTTGTGAATGAGCCATAATTCTGTTCTATCTAAGCATCATTGACTCTTTCAAGGTCATGATGATCCTTTATTTTCATTATTATTTTAAAGAAATTCTTTGAGTATAATTGCAAGGAGAATCTGAATTTTGTTAGACCCTATTTTCACATGTATTTTGTGTTTATTTTAATATTTTATTCATATATTAATTATAAATACTAATGACTTTTAAAGGACATTTCATACACAGAGATGATGCATTTTAGTCATATTAACTTTGTGTCACCTTGTCTTTTTTTTCTTCTCATTCCCTTTAAATCAGGATACTCACCTTGCCTGGCTGTTCAGTATTGTTGCACACAGGGTCCACTGCTATTGATGATGATGACACTCAACCATTGCAACATCTGGCACTATGAAGGTTCATGCTTAGTTTGGGTTACTAGTTCTGTGATGAAACACCATGACCAAAGCAACTTCTGGAGGAAAGTGCTTATTTGACTTAACTTCCATATTTCTGTTCTTTATCTGAGGAAGACAGGACAGGAACTCAAACAGGCAGGAACCTGGAGGCAGGAGGTGATGCAGAGACCATGGAGGAATGTTACTTACTGGCTTGTTTCCCCTGACTTACTCAGTCTGCTTTCTTATGGAATCTAGGTGTTAGGGTGTCTATTGCTGTGAAGAGACACCATGACCACAGAAATTCTTATAAAGGAAAACATTTAATTAGGGCTTACTTGTTCATAGGTTTAGTCCATTATCATCATGGTTGGATCCATGGCAGCATGCAGGCAGATATGGTGGTGGAGAAGGAGCAGAGAGTTCTACATTCTTATCCACAGGCAGCAGGAACAGAGAGTGAGCCATTGAGCCTGGTTTAAGCTTCTAAAATCTCAAACCCCTAGTGATGCACTTCCTTCAACAAGGCCATACCTATTCAAACAAGGTCACACCTCCAAAAATAAAACTCCCTGTCAGTCTGTGGGGGCCATTTTCATTCAAATCACAACACCAGGACCACCAGACAGTGGAGGCTCCACCCACTATCAATTATTAAGAAAATACACTACATGCTTGCCTATAACCCTTATAAAGGCATTTTCTCAATTGGGATCATGTCTAGCCTGTACTAAGTTGTCATAAATTAGAAAGCACAATTGATCCCTTTTCAGCTCGACACACAATTTGTTAAGACACAATCCTTTCTGTTTTTTTCTTTTTGCTGTTCATCTCCAAGATCTCAGATTAATAAATACCACAAATATAAAAGATGCTACAAATTTAAATGTCCTACAGTCTTTACCATTCTAAACACTTTAAAAATTTAGCTTCTGTAAAAGTTCAAAGTCTCTTTTAAAATCTAAAACCTTTCTTAAAAATTGAAAGGCACTCAACTGTGAGCTTCCATAAAAATAAAAATAAGCTAGATACTTTCTTACTGCAAGAGGGAAGAACCAGGACATAGTCACAATCTGAACAAAGCCAAATCACAGCTATATAAATAATTCAGTGTCATGTATCTGGGAGTCACTCATTGTCTTCTGGGCTCCTTCACAGGGCTTAAGCTACTTCTCCAACTTAACCAACTACCACACACAGCTTGTCTTTTAGGCTCCAGCTGGCTCCACTCCATCCCTGCTGCTGTTACCAGTACTGGCTGTTGTCTTCTGCAACTGGGCTGCACTTACACCAATAGCCTCTCCTGGGCTCTCTTCATGACGCAAAGCTTCAACTTTTCTCTGTGGCATTTAATCCTGAGGCTTCCATTGGTACTCCAGGGGAAGGAGCGCTTCACTAATGTAGTACTTCCTTAGCAGTACACCAATAGCCTCTCCTGGCCTCGCCAGTGCCAAGTCTCAGCTGCTCTCCATTACCCTTTCATGCCTTCAAAACCAGTACCACCTGGAAGACTCTTAAACATGCCCAAATTGGCTTCCAACACAAAGTATGACGTTTACTGCTTCTGAACAGAGCTTCTATATGATAGCTCTGAGGAAACACTTGCCGAAATATTTCACCACCGTGATGCTGACTTCTGTGTAAACACAGCTAATTCTTCAGCTGCAGCTGACCAGCATTTGTTGTCCCAGTAAAACAAGGTTTTACTTTAGTGTTTCTTTTCTCTTGCTATCACAGCCCCAGTTGACCAGACACCACAGTCTTCACACAAATGGCCCAGCAGAGGTTTTTCCTCCCTCTGACACTTCACTAGTCAGGTCTCCATCATCTGGATTGCTCTCAACACTCTTCTAAGCTCCTACAGAATAACCCACAGAGCTCTCAACACTCAATGGCTTTTATAACCCAGAGTTCTAAAGTCCTTCTAGTATCCTTCCCCAAAGCACCATGGTTAGGTCTGTCACAGCGATATCTCACTATCCTGGTACCAATTTGTCTTTATTTGTGTTGCAAGGAGGCTGCTTGTTGGTTGTTGGCCACTTAGCCCCAAAATAATCACATAGAAACTATATTAATTAAATCACTGCTTAGCCCATTAGCTCTAGCTTCTTTTTGGCTCTTACATCTTAATTTAACTCATTTCTATTAATCTGTATATTGCCATGTGGCTGTTGCTTACCGGCTAAAATTCCAGCATCTGTCTCCCACAGGGCTACATTACTTCTCCCCAGACTCCACCTTTCTTTCTCCCAGCATTCAGTTTAGTTTTCCCCACCTACCTCTATTCCCTGCACAGGCCCAAGCCAGTTTTCTTTATTAGCCAATGGTATTCATAGCATACAGAAGGGAATCCCACATCACCTCCCCTTTTCTGTTTAAATCAAAAGGAAGGTTTTAAATTTAACATAGTAAAATTATATATAACAATGCAGGTATCAAGCAAGAATTATAGTTGCAATATCTTTAATCATAACTAAGTAAAACTATAATAATAACTATCTATTTTTCAACTCCATCAAAGACTCCAGAAGGATATAATATTACCTAAATAAACAGGAAGTCCACTGCATACAACTTCCAAAATGCTAGAATTAACAGAGACATCTTGCTGCCTGGACAGTCACCCAAAGTTCTTTTGTATCATTGGAGCATCCATCTTCAGCCTACAGGCCATAGTATCCAGCAGACTTTTCCATGAAGCAGAAATCTCAGACATTTCTGCCTATATTGGCAGTTTGTCAGTCACTCTCTTCTGTGTTCTGCAGGATGTCTGGCAGACTCTTTTATGAAACAGGAACCTTGAAGGATCATCTCACCTTTAGGCAAGTTCAAAGTTCATCAGTCATTTTTCTGTGGGTCCTGCATGTCCAGTTCATCAAGCAGTGCAGGCAAGAGCAGTTTCTTGCCCAAATGACTAACCAACTCCATAACGAGCCTCTTCAATGCCTATCATCCTCTTGAAGTAGATTGGTTCTGCCAGGAGCATATGTGTCTCACTCTCATGAAAAGTCTTAAGTTCTTAAAGATTTTAAATGCCATATTCTGAAGGTCTCTGAAATATTTGAAGAATACCTATCTANCCAGCATTCAGTTTAGTTTTCCCCACCTACCTCTATTCCCTGCACAGGCCCAAGCCAGTTTTCTTTATTAGCCAATGGTATTCATAGCATACAGAAGGGAATCCCACATCACCTCCCCTTTTCTGTTTAAATCAAAAGGAAGGTTTTAAATTTAACATAGTAAAATTATATATAACAATGCAGGTATCAAGCAAGAATTATAGTTGCAATATCTTTAATCATAACTAAGTAAAACTATAATAATAACTATCTATTTTTCAACTCCATCAAAGACTCCAGAAGGATATAATATTACCTAAATAAACAGGAAGTCCACTGCATACAACTTCCAAAATGCTAGAATTAACAGAGACATCTTGCTGCCTGGACAGTCACCCAAAGTTCTTTTGTATCATTGGAGCATCCATCTTCAGCCTACAGGCCATAGTATCCAGCAGACTTTTCCATGAAGCAGAAATCTCAGACATTTCTGCCTATATTGGCAGTTTGTCAGTCACTCTCTTCTGTGTTCTGCAGGATGTCTGGCAGACTCTTTTATGAAACAGGAACCTTGAAGGATCATCTCACCTTTAGGCAAGTTCAAAGTTCATCAGTCATTTTTCTGTGGGTCCTGCATGTCCAGTTCATCAAGCAGTGCAGGCAAGAGCAGTTTCTTGCCCAAATGACTAACCAACTCCATAACGAGCCTCTTCAATGCCTATCATCCTCTTGAAGTAGATTGGTTCTGCCAGGAGCATATGTGTCTCACTCTCATGAAAAGTCTTAAGTTCTTAAAGATTTTAAATGCCATATTCTGAAGGTCTCTGAAATATTTGAAGAATACCTATCTAACTAAAATATATCTCCAGATATCTAGAAAACCTAACTAACATGACTATGAGCTTCACTATTATAGTTGACTCCCTATTAACCTATATTTCTTAAGTATATATTACAGTTTTAAATGAGCTGCACACACAATACCTTAATCAAGAGCAGAAATATATGTATAACAGAATTGACCTTAAATTTGTGTAAATAAATCAGGATCCATACCAAAGAAAAGTATCCATCTGTATATCATATCTTCCTTTAAATATAAACAATATTTGGGAATGTGGGTGTAGATCTTTAGACTACTTCCTGCTGATTGGGGACATTATTAATCAGGTCTTTCATGGTGTATCTTGTGTGCTAGGTTCATCTCAGTCAGCAGTTGGGCAAAGTAAATTTTGGGGGTGTTCACAGCTACCTTTCAGAAGGTCTTGATCCATCAAACCACATTAGTCTAGAATTAATCCACAGGTTCTCATCTTCTGCGGAAACAAAAGCAGAACCTCTTTTCCAAAGCAACAAATCCCAAGACCCAAATTTTTTAATCAAGATACCTTTAAAATATATATGTTGGTTTAGCTTAGCAGCCCATACAATGAAATGTCTCTCTGTACTTAGCTCCATCACAGTCAAAAAAATTCAAAGAAAACACAATAATATACATAATCCAGATACTTTGTGAATTTTTCATGTGGCTTATTTTCCTTTACTCCTTTTAATCTATAACTGTCTGTACTCTGTCTCTTTAAACTTAGTTTTATTTTTTAAACAATATCTCTCCAAAACCTATGTACATTAATCAACAATATGACCCATTTAAAGATCTTTTCCATCTCCATTTGTCTTTATTGCATATCTATAATTATTTTCTGAACAGAAGCATTTTTTAAAATGTTAAGCACTTCTTAAAAATCTATGTTGTGGCATTACTAGGTATATATGGTATTTTCTGCTTGCTCCACACAGTCCAACATGGTGGAAGTTGGTTTACCACCTTTGCAAGCCATACACATTGCCCCAGTTCCAAGTATGCAGCTGTTCTATGCCAAGCCATTAAGCAGTTTGTAACATGCTGCTTACAAAAACCATTTAAATGCTTGACCTCCTGGAAGAGTCAGAGGTTGCACTGGCAACATGGCCCAGAAAGTCAGCATTTCAAAATGGTGCAACTTTTTTTTTTCTGCTCTTCCTCTCTTAAAGGAGCTGCAACATACTGCCAGCAAACAGCCAGAAGCTGTGTTAAGCTCTGTATTTTTTTGTCTGGAATTAAATTTAATTAATTTTAAATTAAATTAAATTAAATTAATTAATTTAAATTAAATTTAAAGCTTTCTCAGGTATTTATTTATGTGTATGTAGCTACACATGTTGGTGCACCAATTTGTTGGAGGAGGCCGCTTGTTTCATTCCCGGCTGCTGAGCCCCAAAATAATCACACAGATACTGTATTAATTAAATCTCTGCTTGGCCCATTAGCTCTAGTTTCTTATTGGCCAACTTTTACACCTTTATTTAACCCATTTCTATCAATCTATGTATGACCACATGGCTGTGGCTTACCAGCTAAAGTTCTGGTGTCTCTCTCTGGCAGGGCTACATGGCTTCTCTCTAAACTCTGCCTTTCTTCCTCCCAGAATTCAGTTTAGTTTTCCCCACTTACCTCTATTCCCTGCACAGGCCCAACACAGTTTCTTTATTAACCAATGGTTTTCTCAGCATACAGAGGGGAATATCATATCACATTTGGCTTGTTATTGCTGTGATGAAATACCATGACCAAAAGAACTTTGGGAGGGAAGATTTCTTTTGACTTATACTTTTATATTACTTTTCATTGTTAAAGGAAATCAGGACAAAAACTCAAACAAGGCAGGAACCTGGAGGTAGGAGCTGATCCAGAGACCACAGACGGGTGCTGCTTACTGGATTGCCCCTCATGACTTGCTAAGCCTGCTTAATTATAGAATCCAGGACCACCAGCCTGGTATGGCACCACCCACAATGGGCTTCTCTACAGCCAGCTTGTATGAAGACATATTCTCAATTGGGGTTGACATTAGCCTGTATCAAGTGGACATAAAATTAGCCAGCACAGTTGTCCAGTAGTTTTAGTTTGATTTCTCTGTGTCTTGCCACCAAGACACATCACTTCTTCATGAATAAGGTATTACTCACTAGGGCTGGTTGGTGACTAGAAGAGTAGTAGCAACTGTCAATATTGTTAGGGTGACTTGGAGGGTGTACATGGCCATCAACTCATGGGCAAGTAGCTAACCCTCAGAACAGGGATTTTCACTTAATAATCTAGGACTTCTGGGGGCAGCTTTATCCACCTAGAGTACCTCTATTGTCTTCTCATTCAAAATAACTGCTTCATATACATGTATATGTATACATATGTTGGATGTTAAAATTTGAGCATGAAATGCCTCTCAAAGACTTATATATTGTGTGCTTCATCTCAGATATTGGTGTCAGTTGAGAAACATGGAAACTTCAGGCAGTGGGGCCCAGCTGAAGGCAATTCACCAGGGCACATCCCTAAAAATCGTCCCTGGCCCCTGGCACCTTCACATATCTTTCTGCTTCCTGCCCATCTTAAAATAAAAATTCTCCTCTACAACACACTCCACTGCCATGATGTTATGCCTAAGTGAGTGTGGCCAAGAAACCGTGGACCCAGCCCTTTGAAACCCTGAGTCTATATAAGACCTCTCTCAAGTTGTTCTGTTGGGTGTTTTGATACAGGGCTGAGGAAGAGTTTATCCTTTGATTTTTGAGCACCTCATGGTGTGTGTACTGGAGAAACACGTCTTGATGTGTGTATCTGTGGAAGCCTCAGAATTGCTGAAAGTAATAAATGGTCCCAGGAACTTTACATATTTGATATAAAACAACTTTTCTTTTCTGAAGCAGATAAGATCCATCTATAGTTGAGTGAATGTGGAAGGGCTTAGAGATTTTCCAGTCTCATTTCCTCCATTTTGTTAGGTAGGAACAGTTTATATTTTTTTTCAATTTATTATGTATACATTATTCATTATTTTCTCCAAATGTATCTTCCTTCCTTGGGCAATGATCCTAGAATTTCAAAAGATCCTAATCACATCTCTAGTAATATGCTGGAGTTTAAATTCTGGTCTCACTAAGTTCAAGAAGGGCTGTTCTAACCTGATGTGAGAAGATGGCTAACACTTCCACACTCCTGGTTTAACCTTTCCAGAGAAACCTCTCTTCTCCAAATATTTTCTGTCACTTGTTAGATTAGTTGTTTACTGCAATGTGTGAGATAACCCCCTAGCTTCCAGGCATAGTTTCATATGGACTACTATAATTAGATTACTCAGGAGGCTAAAGCAAGATCATCAGTTTGAAGTCACCCTTTATCACACAGTAAGGCTAAATACCAAAGGACAAAAATCAAGGAACCTATGAACAGTTGTAGTGACCGCATTTATGTATTATACCTCATGATCTGTTGGGTACATGATCCAGGCGTGCTTAGGAGTTTCATCTGTATAATTTTCTCTCACAGTTGCAGCTAAAGCTTGGGCTAGCCCTGTGGCTGATGTCAAGGTACAATGTCAGGATCAATTCCCAGCTTTCTTCTTGTGGTTGTTGGTCAGATTCTGGGATTTGGAGGCTGTGAGAGTTGGGATTTTAATTTATTGTTGGCTAGTGACCAGAAACAGCTCTCAGTTTCTTACCACTGTCTCTCTATTATGAAGAACCCCAAGATCAAGCCAAAGAGCATGTCAGGATTTTATGGTTTAATATCAGGAATGGGGCCATCATCGTTGTTGCATAATGTGTATTAGATGTAAGCATCTATGTCCAAGCCACACTCAAGGGTAAAAGAAGGTATTAAGCTTGGGCTGAAAGACACAGAGGAAAATCATAGGATCCTCTTAGATGTTTCCCACCTCCCTAGTCTCTATGAGAGCTATATTTTACTGTCACAGAGAGTTTCTCAGATTATGCCCAAAATGTTAAAAACTGACACTTTAAATTTGGCATTGTCTCAGAGACCTCAAAGCATTCTACCATGAAAACAAAATGTCCTCCTTGGATATTACCTGCAAGCTCTGTAATGCAATCACTGATTACTGGCAATGGGAGATTCCAGGTTCCAAACAGGGCAATGCAGCACTTAGCTTTCCAGCAGGAGAGTGGAAAGTATGGCTCATGACTTCTAACCAGGGAGTAAAAGAAATGGTGCTTGAGCCTGGGAAGGAAAAGAGAGGGGCACCGTGAGGAATAAGGTTAATTGCAAGGGATCCTTTGACTAGAAGCTATGAGCTGTGATAAGCTCTCTGTCCTGAAAAAAAAAAACCAGTAAGGCACAAATGTGTTGGTTTGTTCCACCAAGTCTAGGCATGACATTATTGATTAAAACCCTCAGAATTCGTGCATTCGTTACTCCACATCCTCATTCTTCCACCTAGAACTCTAACAGGGTTAATGCTGGGTTTCACTGCAGCTCCTCTCCTGAGGGCCAGCAGCTCCAGGCTCGGGGCTCTGACAACAGATGGCACATGCTAGGGGAGATCTTCACCTCTTCCTCTGCTTGATGAGCTTCTCCAGCACTTGGCTTAGAAAAGGAATTGTGGGAGACTTTGTGCAGCGCCTCTGCATGTGTAGTACGCTCAGGAGGAAGTTAAACACATATGTGGCTTTGCCTTTGAAGTCAAAGAGCTGAGCTTGAAATTCAAGTTAGAAGCCTGGAGTGTGTGTTTTACTGGCACTGCTTATTTTGACAGCGACCTAGGGCCGACACCTCTGAAAGCTTCATGTTCCCTTCTGTAAATGAAGCTCTACATGATGGATGAGAATCTATTTGACATAATCCTTGCAGTAACTAAGAGGACTGACATTTGGACATTTTATAAGGTGTGATTTTTACAGGGCCAAGATATTTTGGCTATCTTGAGGATGAGCCTCTCATGTGGTTTCTGTATTTTATTAATTAAATTTTTGCTTTGACAATTCCATATATATACATGGAATATATGATCTCTTCTCAATTATATTCACCCACCTTATCTTCTCTCTCTCTCTCCCCTGTCAAATCCTTCCCTTCCTTCCCTTCAGGCCCCTTTCCCATGTTCCCTAATTTTTATGCTTGTGATACATTGAGTTAGACCAGAGCCATCTGTGTACCCACGGGTGCTGGAATTATCCAATGGAGCCAGGTGGGCTTGCCAGAGTGTATGCATCTGTGTACCCATGGGTGTTGGAACTATCCAATGGAGCCAGGTGGGCTTGCCAGCGTGTATGCATCTAAAGATTATGTGTCCATTTTCCCTATTATTATCCAATAGTTCAGTAGGGAGGAGTGGGGGACCCATGAGGCTCCCCCATCCATAACTGGTTTTTGACAGGCCTAGTCTTGTGTAGGCCCAGTGTAGGTAACCAAGTTTGGTTGCTATGGGTCTATGGATTCTGGGAAGAGGGAGGGGATGGAGGGAGGGAGAAAATGAAAGAGAGAGAGAGAGAGAGAGAGAGAGAGAGAGAGAGANAGAGAGAGAGCAGTCACAGAAGGATCTGAAGCTCTACACTTCTGTGGCTGGCTGAAGCCTACACAGATATTCATTTACCAAGAACCTACTACTGATTCCATGTTTTGTTTGAAAGGATTAATGGAGAAAGAAGCGTTAATGGGGATTTTCAATGGCCAAATTCCAGTCTCTGTTTTGTCACAAAGCTAAGTCCACACTCACAGTTATCTTAGTTATTTCCAGCAAACACCTCCCCTAAGCATACTGCTATCTGTATGGTTTAAAGACAAAAGACAGAGGGAGTGAAGAAACACAAGCTATTGCAATTATGGCATGACAAGGCAATCTAAAGGATAGAATTGTTGTAAAGGAAAATTGAGTTAGGATATAAGATAAGATAAAGTATTCACATAAAATTTACATATTGAAAAACTTGACCCTGGCAAATGGGCCTTAAGAAAACCATATACAAAATACAAGGAGACAAGAAGGGCATTGCAAGGGTCAGTCTTCTCACAAAGCAAGGAATAGATGGGTGTGAAGAAGCCGCTTAGGCAAGAAGATCATATGCCTGTTTCTGCCCTTGCAGCTCAGAACATGTGCACGCGTGCATATGCGCACTTTGTGAAATTTGACTTTGTTATTAGTGCTTAGATCTTAGAGAGAGGTATCAGATGGTTGACTGTTCTCTTTTAGAGAACATTGCTTTTAGAAAGCCTTCCTGCTCGCCGTTATTTATTTTAACTGTGAATCCACTTGTCTGGTGTCGTGGTTGGTTGTCACTCCTCTTCATTTCCTGAAATGTTGTCATTCTTGCATTTTTCACTGTTCTTGATCATTTTGTTTTAGACATGTTCCCTCCCTAGGCTTTGCAATGTTTGTAATATACTAGCTATAATTTAGAAAGTTTTCTTTCTGCTTTTATAAAGTGTTCCAACCGCTTCTACAATTATGGTTTAATATGATATATTTGGTCATCTATGTATGTAAGTCACATCGACTGATTCTCCACTGTGAGGACATAGCAAAGATCCTATTGCTTCATCTTTCTTACGAATACTAATTCATTATGCCTTTTTCCTTGTTTTTATAATATTTTTATAATATTTAGCTTTATGACATAAAAGTGCAGCCTTTATAGTATGTTTTTAGCTCTGCATATATTGACTTGGCTGCAATGTAAGAAACTAATTTTATTTGAAATTTACTTAAAAGTACTTAAAATTACTTTAATTATGCCTGTGTTGTGTCTCTGTGTTTCTCATTGTGTTCATTTTGCATATAATTTTCAAGAGATATAGCAAATGTGTTTCCCAGTTCAAATGCTACAACTTCTTATATATTATACCCTTATAGTTTGAAATCCAATAATATTTTTATTTCTTTAAAAACAAATTTTAAAATCCGACTTTTCTTCTAATGAAAAGTTAACTTATGATTGTGAGATGGAAGTCAGAGAGAATATAGGTGTTTACAGCATAGAAAATACTAAGTTGAAAGGCAAAGAGCAGACTAACTCAACAGTTCTTAGAGAATATTGTCAGTGCATGAACTTAAACTTTCTTATTGCAGAAATGTTATGCATGTTGTAATGAGAGTATTGCAAGACAAAGGTGCTATCCACCCAGTGAATGAAGGAAGCAGCTTTCCCTTGCCTCACCTGCACAATGCCTGGGAAGCACACTTCTGTTCATTCACTAAGATTGTTAGAGTACACATTTCCAAACACATTCCCAAGACTGCCTGACAAGCAGCCAAGAGCCCCAGCCTGCACTGCTGCTCAGCTAAGCAAACTGCATTTCATGATAAGGAGAAGAAACACTTTCTGATGGGTTTTTCTTTTGCCTGAGACCCTCTTAGCATGTCATGGAAGCCCCCTCCCCAAGAAAATAGTCCCCTGATGTTTGCCATGTTGGAATGAGGGTCACCCCATTTGATATGAACTTTATTTGTGGTGTTAGGGTCAGTCTCAGTGCCTGCTGGGAGAGTTGCCAGTGCAGGGGGAGTTCAAGTCAGTTTCTTAAACGTCATGTATGGGCAGCTTAGGATGGACTTTCAAACATACTCACACACTTAAGGTTACCAGACTTTGTCCCTTAATGTGCACAGAGCTAAGAGACAGGCGTTGTCTTCTACTGTTTTTAAAAATGCCAATCATAACCATATCTTTAATTTAGTACTATATTATTCCTTCTTAGTTGTATTAGTATAAGATTTCCTCCTTGCTTTATTCTGAGCTAGGCATAACATAGCACACTGTTTTCTTTTTGGCATTGCTCAATAAGAATGTTAGATATTCCAGAATATTTGCTATTGCCTGTATGATTATAACCAATGATATAGTCTTATTGCTCTTCCAATTCCAAGTCTCAGTCACCTTGCGTGAAATACCATCAATAATGATAATGTTTACCTACACTTCTAAGACAGTCTCCTCTGTATGTGTTAAAGCTGACTTCATGGCTTCCAAGGCAGAGATGGTTCTCAATATATGCATTGTGTTAAGCTAAATGTGCATGGGCTCTCTGCCAAGCTATGCCCCAGACATTAGTCCTGTGTTCCCCTAGTGAATTCAGCCTTTCTTACAGGGATCGGGTATTTAATCACTGCATGTCCACACAATGTCACCCTGAGCCCTGGGAAGCTGCACCACATTGCTCTTTTATTGTGTCACTCACTCTCCAGGCTGGGTTATTTTTAAAGGGTTAGTGGAGCCCTTCACCCAAAGGCTGTTTCCTTACATATGTTGTACAGAAGTAAGTAGGAACTTCTGTCCCTGCTTCGCCAAGAGGCACTCTGATGAGCGGTGGAAGTGGGACAGATTTTAGGGTCAGCTAGATGTGCTCACGAGATCTGGCTTCATCGCTCACTTCTGGAGCAACCTGGGAACAGTCACCTCTCACAATCTATTCTTCTTCTCTAAGGCTGCATGCTGTATTTGTGTCACAACTGTGAAAACTAAACACTAGAGGAAGTAAGTAGACAAACTAACTCCTATGTGTAGATGTGCAAACCAAAGAAAGGGTTTATAGAAGAATACTTCTTACCTATAGCGTATGAAAAGAAAAACAGTTATAAGCATGAGAAAATGATATTTCTAGAGTTGTTTCTTATTTTAACATTCATGTTGACATTATTTCATATGAAGCTACAGAGATTTGGTTTTAAATGTCTCAATCCAACGGTGACCATTTATTTAGAAGCATGAAAACTGCTGAGCATCTTGGGAAAACCTGTGTTTCCTGCACAGATCTGGCACTTGAGACTATAGGAGCTAGAGCTGGGAGGACTTTAAGGGCAACACAGCCTAAGAATACTGTCAGAAGAACACCTCTGAAAACTGAAAAGTGCTTTGCAAATTGAAAGGAAATTTTCAGATCTGCTGGAAACACAGCACTTCAGAGATGTGCCCAGAAAGCCTACAGGAAGGCATGAAAAAAAGGAATTGTGGGAAAAGGAAGTATGGTTTAATGACCTTTTTCAGTTGGTAACAGGCCTATGACCAATGGTGGTCCCCTAGATCACAAGAGAACTGGAAAATTCCAGTAAACTAGTGAGGTTCATCATCATCCTGGTAGTTCTATGTTGGTTACCTGCTGGCGGTGATACTGTGAAAACAAACCCATCCTGCTTCCAGCAGAGCAAAGCACATACATAGCTATGCCATGCATGATACTTGATAATGGTAATGGGCACACTACTAGTTTATGTATTTACTTGCTCATAAACACAGTATATTAGTCATTGTTTTAGTGTTTGCTCCCGTCTATAAAAGCAAGAATTTTTCATGAAACAGTACAGTTGTGTTGTCCAGGCACCAACCTCAGACATATGGTGTTTGCCATGTCTCTCAACTGCGTCCAGCAAATAATTGACCGACACCATTAATGTGTGTGCAGCAATTCTTTGATAATCACACGAGGATCCTGTTATGCCTCATATCTGTAAAAAGCTCTGTCAGCTGTTGCCATTTTAGTATGGACCAGATTAGCTGATCAATATTACACATCGTTTGGTGTCTAAAATGTTCACGAAGGCACTATATCCATGTAATAAAATAGATAATCAGGCCTCAGAGAAACTGTGTTACTTGCAAAATCTAAAATATCTAGGGAAATCTAGTCTTTCTCTTTGAATCAAAACCTGTGTGATTCTAAATTCACTCTCATAAGGACAGTGCTGTACCTCCCTTTGCTAAGTCTCTTGTGTCTGCAGCAGCTAAGGGGCAGCTCATTTTACAGTCAGAGCAGGGTGACTGTCAGACAGAAAAACAAAACAAGAAATCTAAGTACCCATTTGATGAAAAATAAATAAAAAAGGATGTGTTCTTTAGAAGCAAGGATTTTGCAGAAGAGTGGCAAAATCATTGAAATTTTTTAAAAATTCTAATGAGATTGAAATGAATGATGGTAAAGTTTAAAAGACATAACTTGGAAGCTGTTATGGAGGAACACTGGAAACAGGGAGATCACTCACTTGATTCGGTGCCTGCTCTGATAGTATGAAGATCTAAGTGCATAGAAGAAGCCAGGCGTGCACTAGCAACTGACACAGTGGGTACAGACATGTGCTGTACAAACCTGATGACCTAAGTTCAAGCCCCCAAACGCAAGTAAGGAGAAAGGAGAGGACCAACTGTACAAAGTCTTTCCGCCAGTCCCACATGCATACTGTGGGGCATTTACCTACTCACATACTACAGAGGAACATACAACACACACCACACCACAACACCCACCATACGTACACACCACACACACATACATACAACACACATACCACACCACAACACCCACCAGACATACACACCACACACATATACACCACACACATACAACACACATACCACACTGCAACACCCACCATACATACACACAACACACCACAACACCCACCACACATACACACCACACAACACACATACACACAACACACCACAACACCCACCACACATACACACCACACACAACACACCACAACACCCACCACACATACACACAACACACACATACACACACATAGGAAATATTCAATGGTTTAGGGTACTGTTGAAGCAGAGTAAGTAACTATTCTGTAACAAATCTTTCTAAGCATTATTAGATGGTAGAAGAAACCATCTTATACCATTAAGATATGAAAATTAATTTCTATTTGACAAAATAGGGATAAAGTTATAGTGTGCTTTAGTGTAGTAGAGAACTTGTTCTTGGGATTTTCCAAGTACAAGAAGGTCTTTGTCATCCATCACACTCTCTAGTCTCACATATGAACTTACATTAAGACAGGAGATTAACACAAGATGAAGGACCCCCACTGGAAATGCCAACACGATTAGAGAGTGAATTCGGTCACATGGCCAATTATTTAGCCTGCCTAAAGTCTGATAACCAATTCAGTGGGGTTTGCTAGCTGATGAAACCTTGATGCACTGGAAAGATGCTCACAGTAATCCCACATGCAGATGGTAGAGAGCCCCTGCATGTCAGCTCTGCCAGATTTGCCTTCTGTGTTATCTTCTGTGATTGGATCAGTCAGATTTACCTTCTGTGTCATCTTCTGTGGTTGGCTCTGCCAGATTTACCTCCTGTGTCATCTTCTGTGGCTGGCTTTGACTCCTTATTGACTCCCTTTGTTTCTTGATTTTTTTTTTCTGTTTTGTTTTTAGTTTGTGGGTGGTCCCATTTTTAGAATTAAAAAAAACATTTCTGAGACAGGGTCTCACATTGTAGACTAAGCTGGCTTTAAACTCATGGGATCTTGCTGCCTTACCTCCTAAGTACTGGAGTTACAGGCGTGAGTCCCGGTGTTTTGCTTTATATACTTGATAATAAAAGTATAATGGATGCATACAGACTTTTCCTCACAGCCACTCTAGCAAATTATCAAACTTGAGAAAACTGTGGGAACCTCTGAATTTGTAGTCATTTGTTAAGAAATTCGCATGGCCTGTATCTCCATCTGAGTCTAGTGTTTGAAGCAGGGAAGTCTCATTTGGACTTGGATCATTTAACTCCATCCTTCAACATCTGTAGAACTCCCTGTGGATGTTAGGCTCTATGAATGTGCAAGTCTCTTAAGCAAAGTAACATATCATTTGCATGTGGTCTAAGCATCTCCTCCAGCATGTTTTAAAACACTCCCAGGTTACTTACAATACCCAAAACAATGTGAACCCCAATTCAGTAGTTATAAAAATGTGCTATTTAGGGAATGACAACCAGGATAAAAATATGACAGTACAGATGCAATTTTTCCTTATTGAAATTTATTAATGTGCTGTTGTTTGAATCTGAGCATGTAGAACCCACAGACAAAGAGGTTTAAAGTTTCATTGGGTAGCAGTAGGTCAAACCTAAGAGACAAGGTCCTTTCTCAAAGAATTGTGCTTCCTGATGTCCTAAAACATGAACACCCATGCTCTTGTGCACACCCCAACACACACACCTGATTTTCAAATGAGCAAGGTTTTAGAGTCCCAGACATAATCTTATTCCATGGGGATTCTAGGCATCTGGCCCTATTTAAAGGGCATGTGATGAGAATTATCATTTCTTTAATAGCATCTGGTCTTGAACTTTCCCACAAGTCTGGTCAGGGAGAGATTTCCCAAGGAATTCTGCTCTGGATTGTATATACATCTGACTTCTGGGAAAAGCCAAGAAAGTCAGAGAAATAAAGAATTCCCTACAGACACAGAGATGCACTAAATTGCGGTGTCACACATTTCGCGTGACAACATAATACACACGAAGAGAGTAAGCTCTCTGCGATAACAGTCAGAAACTGGGGGTAAGAACAGGCTCAGAGGACGCCAACTTTCCTCTCCCAAGGAACCTTGCTTTTCTTAGCCCGCAGTGGATTTAAAGTTACGGCCTGAGTGGATATTCCCAGCTCAGCTGATTTCTCACGAGTCAAATATATTCACATCCCAGACAAGACCATTTTAGTTTTCAGCACTTGAAGTTCTGGGAAGAGAGAAAGAGCTAAATTATGTGAGAGTGCTCTTCCAGTCAGGGAGCCGGCGGGATTGCGGGGGTGGGGGGAGCATGACAGACAGAGATGTTCTAGAAGCAATAACACTACTGGGGCAATGAAGGGACTTGAAGGTTCAGCAGGTTTGGGGCCTCAGAGATTGTGTTCTATTAATTATTATAGAGTAGCCCGAGTGTCGATTCCAGCATCATAGCACAGCTACATTTGGCTCACCAGAGAAGGTAATTAATTGTTTCTGAGGCTACACATGAAAATGAATAGCCTTCAAAGCTCTTGTTTTCTTAGAAAATATTTTTATCACTGAAGAAGACATAACAAACCTTCTTAAGGATGTCTCAGACATAAAGGTGAGTATAAGGCCCCTTGCCCCCAAAGCTCCTCAGTCTTGTCAACAAGTGCCTCATGGGTATGCTAACAGATGCAGCGCCGGGAAATAGTTACGGCCAGAACTCATGAATGAACTCTGAGCATGACAAAGAAAAGCCAAAGAGTACCAAAAATCCATAACATATCCTCCATAAAGTCAAAACTGATGCCAAGTCTGGGAAGCATTGTCTTCAGCCTTTTCCAACTGTGAACTGTCTTTGTCTTGATCATTTGGATTATGAAATTTATGTGTGGTAGAGAAGTACGTTTACATCCTTGTTAAAGCAGCTGTTGGATTTTCTTCAGTGACTCTACCTGTTTTCTTCTCATCCACAAAATGGGTGTAAGAACATGTTCATCTAGTAGGTTTGGTTTAAGTGTTAGAAGATAAATATGCCCATCCATTTGTCAACAGGGGAACTGATGGTGGGATCTCTCCCTGACTCTGGAGTGCCACTATTAAAGGGTCTCTGGTTTCTTATAAAAATGCTGCCTAACTTGCATCTACTAAGCATGCATTCTCCCCATATACTTTAAACATCTCCAGAGTATTCATCATTACCTGTCAGGTCCACACAGGATCGCTTAGGGACTACCGACAAGGAGGTAAGGTCTCACCTTGATAGGTCCATCTGTTTCCATTGGCTCTGATTGAAAACACACAGCTAGAATCTGCAGATAAAGAAGCCAACTGCGCATGTAAAACGTGATGAAGGGTAGCTTAACCACAGAAGACTCTTTGCAAAGGGCTGTGGTCTGCTCCCCCTGCTTCCTTCTCGTGTGTGTGTGTGTGTGTGTGTGTGTGTGTGTGTGTGTGTGTATGTATGTATGTATGGCAGGGCAAGGATGTAGATAAAGGAGTGTGCTTTATAAACCAAAATGTCGCCCTTGGAGATATCTACACTACTGTAACTTGTGAACAGTGTGTTTTCATCCTCAGAACAGACCACAGGTAATAGATATTAAACCTCATGCTATGTATTCTCAGTCTATGCTCACATTTCTCAAACAGAACCTGGACAGGAGCAACTCGGCAAAAGTACTGATTACCTAACTTCCTCTATTGTTAACTGTTAACCTGTGACGAGACTGATGATCATCTAGTGAGCAAAGAGTAGAAGCATTTGTGCTAGTCAACCCTCAGTGCACATAAATCAGGACAGAGTTTGGTCCCATAATAAGTTTTCTTAGGCTATCCTTTGCCAAGTTCATCAGGCCCTCTCCTGCCTTACAGCCAAATGGATCTTAGGTCTAGAGTTTCATCTTGAACGTACCCCAAAGGCCCACCTGCGGAAGACTTGGTCTCAAGTCTGGCAATAATGCAAGTCAATGCATTCTTTAGGAAGCAGGAACTAGAAAAGAAACTTAGGTCATTGCGAGTGCACTTGAAGGAGATTTGGGGATGCTCGATCCTCTTACTGTGTTACATTGTGCCATTGTAGACCTGAAGCAAGGGGGCCAAGTGATCAGAGACTGAAGCTTCTGAAACCATGAACCAAAGCAAGCTTTTACTCTTTTTAAGTTGTCTGTATCACATATTCTGTTGCAATAGTGGAAAGTTAAGACATTACTTGCAATCCATTGTGTGTGTGTGTGTGTGTGTATAAAGATGCCAATACGTCAATTTCCCAGAAGAATGGACTTCAACTTTAATTGGCATCAAATCATCTGGAGAACTTGTTAAAACCTGATTGGCTTCAAGGGTCTGCCTCTGAGGGTCTGGGGTGGGGCAGAGCTGTGGAGGTCTATGTTTGCAGCGCTGTGGTTTCTGTTGTAGCACACAGCTTGAAGACCTTTGTAGTGGAAATGATCATGTTTAAGGATGGGAGCTTAAAGCCAGGGTATTTGTAACTTTTTTCATACACCTTCATTGTGAATAAAGTAGAATTTTTAGAATTGAAAAAAATGCAAAAAACAAAATAAAGTGTTTAGAAGTTGGACTCGAAGACAACATGAAGGAAATAGAGGAAAATCAAGTCAAGGAGGGGAAACAGAAAACTATTGGATAAGAGACTATAGCACACATGAGACTATTAAGGGAAAATCTTGAAAATCAGGAATCAAGAAAGATAAAAGAAGGGACAAGGTAAAAATATGGTAAGAAGTATTGACTATAGAGTCCCCATTTTGTACTTAGCAGGTACTTGTATCTCTGGTCTTAAGTTCATAAGCTTTTATGTCATGACATCTTTTCCAGGTAGCAGCCTCATTCATTATAAAGTTTCTTTTTAAAGGTTTTCTTTGATTTTTTGGACCCCGAATTCCCTGTTAGTGGCTTATTTTTCTTGTGCTCGCAGCTGCTCTGAGCAAAACAACTTGTTTTCCTCTGCTTTGATCAAGCTGTAGCTGCTCTGAGCATGAGACCTTGATGGCTGGCTGGTGGGTCTGCAGCTGAAAGATCCCCAGAGCTGGACCATGGCCAGAGCCCTATATAAGCTTCCCCTAAGCACAATAAACTTGGCCTTCTTGTATCAAGAGTGACCCATGTCTCTGTCTCTGTGTTTGTATGTTTTTAAGTCTCCAGACCCTGTTCCTGAGGCTCATGTACCATCTTGCAGTGGTACAGATATTACAGGCATAGTCCCATAGTGCAGGCATGGTGTTTTACAAGTGGAGGCCCCAGCGAGATTGGGAACTAAGGGAATACTGAAAGATCATCCATAATTATATAGAAAAGGGGCATTCTTGGCACTCTTGTCTCAAGGATGTTCCTGTGGCCCCATCTGTCTGTCTGTCTCTGTCTGTATATTTTAAAATTTTAAGCCTAGTTCCTGTAATACATAGCAAGTCGAGCATAGGAACAAAACCAGTGGAGCTTTACAAGTGGAGGCCCTCAGGGAGATTGCCCTCTGGAATGGTGAGGGTGGATTAAAGATGGGTGTGTGTGTTATGTGTGTTTGAGTAAGTTTTTAAAGAGACAGAGTATAGACAGTCAGATTACAAGCCACAAAAGATGGAATGTGTACGATGTATGTTACTGTGCTGTCTTTTGTGCTTTTGAATGGAGAAAGACATTTGATTCTGGGACCTACTAAGAAAGGTATCTTGACTTTAAAATATGTGTTTAAGGATTTGTTGCTTTGAAAAAGAGGTTCTGCTTTTGTCTCCACAGAGGATGAGAACCTGTGGATTCACTCTAGGCTAATGTGATTTGATTCACCAAGACCCCCTGAAATGTCACTGTGAATACCCCCAAAGATACAGCACCTCCAAACAGCAGGAAGCACTGTACAGAGAAACAATGCTCAAATTCCCTGAATGATTGTTTGCTGGAGGTTGATGGCCAAGGAGGATGCTGTAGGCAGTAGCAGTGCCTGGCACATTGGCAACCATGGCATTGGAGCTGAGGCTAGCCTAGGTAAGCTAGAATTGCCCAGACCACTAGGCTGCCTGAGTAGATGGCTGCAGGGCATGCATCGCTAGGGCAGCTGACTGCTGTGAAAGCTCATGGAGAGGCCGAGAAGACTATGGAGGTCTCTGGCTCTGCACACCCAATCAGTGTGAGTGGTGAGCTTTCCTGCAGGACCCGAGGAGCATGCACAGCCACCGACCAGGACAAGCAGAGGAAAATAAATTGTTTTGCTCAGAGCAGCTGCAAACACAGGAAAAACAAGCCTCTCACAGGGAATTCAGGGTCCAGGGATTGAGAGCCCTCAATACCTCCCAACATTAGCCAATAAGAAACTAGAGCTACTGGGATAAGCAGTAATTTAATTAATATAGTTTCTGTGTGATTATTTCAAGGCTAAGTGGCCAGGAACTAACTAGTGGCCTCCTCCTACAAATTGGTTAACTTAGGTAATATTATATCCTTCTGAGGCTTTGATGGAGTTGAAGAATTTATGGTTATAGTTTTTCTTAGTTATGATAAAAGATAAA
>LOEQ01006532.1:55842-73744 GCA_001685075.1 Bramus lutescens | reverse complement strand
TTATGCCAATACCGGGCTGTTTTCAGTACTGTAGCTCTGTAGTAGAGTTTGAAGCCAGGGATTGTAATGTCTCCAGAAGTTCTTTTATAGAATTATAAAATTAGAATTTGTGGCAACCTCTACATTTAAATTTGCTTATTATTGTTTCAGTAATTCTATACTCTTCGAATTATCTTATACTTAGTTTCTCTTTTACTTTGATAAACAGTTCTTAAATATTTGTATGTTGAATTCCTCCACCAATTCCCCATCTTTTCTATTTCCCCAAGTGGATTCATATGTTTCCACTTAAAAATACCAACTATAGGTGCTATGCAAGCTTCCAAGGAAGGGAAGCAACCAATAGTCCTACTCCACTGTGATGTCTAGGAACCACACTCCTGGGGGTGGAACAGTAGCACTCATTCTTGGTTGTAACCAACAGTTGTCTAGTTGGACTTGAGGTCTGCTCATCAGGAGAAAGATGATGCCTGATATTGGAAACCTACCAAACTAAATAGGCCTAATAGCTGGTGTGGGACATTGGTCTGTGTTATGTCAATTATATTTTAAATAAATGTTGATTGGCCAGTAGCCAGGCAGGAAGTATAGGCGGAACAACCAGGCATGAAGTAGAGGGAGCATGAGGAGAAGAGGAGAAATCTGGGAAGAAGACAGATTATTCTGTAGTCCTGACCTAGCCATAGAAGAAGAAAGATGTGACTGCCTTGCTGAATAAGGTACCGAGCCTCGTGGTTAGCGTAGACAAGAATAATGGGCTAATATAAGTTATAAGAGTTAATAAGAAGCCTGAACTAATGGGCCAATAAGTTTATAACTAATGTAGACTTCTATGTAATTTCTTTGTGGCTTAATAATTGCAGGAACCTGGCAGGACAAAAACTCAGACAAGTAGTCATGGATTTCAGAAGAGAACTTGCTACTACTTTACTAAACCACCAAAATTCTTAATATTTAGTCTTATCCCCACAAAAAAACTGAAGCTTTTGCCCTCATAAAGCAAACTTATATTTTGCCACAAGTCGAGACCATTACAAAAAACCACAAAATGGTTAAACTGCAGAGAACAATTGATCATGGGATACCCATCCCCAGTGGATGTATTACCAATATAACCCCTACACTCAAGACTCAGGGAAGAACATGGAGGAAATGGAAGAAAGTTTGTCAGCTCCAGAGGACCAGGAAGTTCGCTTTTAGATTATATCACCTAGAAATGACAGAGAAGCTTCACCTGTGATACCTCACCAGCATAACTGCTGAAATAAGACCCAAATAAAGACAATACCAACCGAGGGGGAGAAGTTTGTAGGCTGCACCTCTGTACTACTGACAACTAAGAGCTGCTGAAAGACAGAGAATTAGACCTTTTCAAAAATGAGCTGCCCAACTGGTTATCTAATACTAAGTGGTCAGCTCTGAAATTGTGTGTTTGTGTGTGTGTGTGTGTGTGTCTAAAACACTACAGAGACTTGACAACTTACATTTATACATACACACACACACATATATATAAGCATATACATATATATTAATGACAAAGGACAAGAGAGCAGGGATTTGAGAGGGAGCGAGGAGGAAATACAGAAGTTAGAGAGGTAAATGAAAGGGAAAATGATATAATTATATTTTAATTAAAAATACCAACTGTCTGATCTACTTAGTTTCTATATTTATGTAATTTTCTTTCTCTTAAGTCCAAGCTTCAATGTAGACATTATGTTGCCAGTCCAACTTACCATCCAATATATTCCCAGGCAAGGCAATAGCAAGAGCATCCTAATTATTTCTCGAATGAATTTGTGTGGAGCACAGTTAGTCATCAATTCCTAATCAGATCAAGTATGACTTATTTGTTTTAGGAGTATATTAGCTCATATATGGTTTAAGAATATAAGAGTAGTATAGATGCAAAATAAAACTTTAGCATATATAGAAGTTCTTTGTTGATTTCTACATCAATATTTTTAAAGATGTTTGGCAAATCACATAAAATATGATATCTTACCTCATAAGATATTAAAACTTATAGAAAATGGTTATTGACCACCTTTCTACTCTTGGTAACTATTTTTCATTCCATGTCAAATTTTCTAGCACCCTTTCCCAATTCTTTTCTTCTCTGCTCTCTCAAGTTCTCAGTAACAGTAGCTTTTGTTTAATAGTCTCATTAATATTGTGGTGGTCTGCTAAAGTTCTGGTATTCCTAATATACATATTTATATTGAATATTTGATTTAGGATATATTTTTTCAGGACACATCTTTTAAAGATAGTTTACCAGCTTAATCTAATGGAGTCATGAAAACTGGGATCCTGGCAAGTGATAAATTATATTTTTAAGGAAAATTGTTTCTATAAGAGTATCATCTATCATTTTAGTGGTAGTGCCATGTGAAATAATTCCCACAGGCATTTTAAGTTGAATGGAATGGATTTGGTCTTTCTTCATATGTTGTAATATTAGAGAATCTATCCACCTATTCCTTTCTATTTTTATGATCAGTAGACTAATTAATCTTGAAGACTTATATTTAGAAAGCCCTCATTAAGCTAGAATTATATCTTCATGATTATCTCTTTTGTGGGACCAGAGATGACTAATGAGAAAAATATACTCCAGAGTTTGTTGAAGTTGTTGAATTAATAAGCTCATTTAAGATGGCTAATTCCAAGGTTTATTTCAATTGTATTTTTTTCCACTTTGTTTTATTATGTGCTATGGAATCTTGAGTTTCTTATTTTTTCCTTGAGTTTCTATTACTATGTATAGATAAATGTAAGTGTGTTTCTATGTCTTAAGCAAGCAAAACATTTGCATGATGGAAAATATGTTGAAATCACATATCATATCATTTGACTCTACATAAACATTTGGAAGGTTTATTAACAGACCTTAAAGTTGAAAATTAGATGCATTTCATCATTAACCACTATTTGTAATTCTTTATAATATAATAATATTCCTCAATACAGTGAACAATAGCACATGAAAATCTTTCTTTATTCTGTTTGGAGAGCAGGTTAGTGTCTCTTTGTTTTTGTAATAAATGTACTTTCTTACAGAGAGGAAAAATTTTCATCTTTCAAGCCAGTGTCATAAATTAGAGAGAGAGAGAACATAGAACCTGACACTACAGACAGGACTTCCTTCATAGCATTTTTTTCTTCATTAATCTAATAAATTCGTGCTAAACTAGTTGGCATCCAGTTAGATATTGGGCAACAGCAAATCTTTGAATATACAGAGAGTGTTGATTATTAAGAACACTGTGTAGGGGTGGGGGTATCTTGGTTTGCCAGTGTCTTTTAACACATTTGCATGTCTGTTAATTGCTAGTAAAAGAAATAAGCAAATGCTGTTCCTATGGTGATATTTTATATCCATATGATTTCCAGAGCACAGTGGCCTGATTTCTATTTTTATTCATGAGCTCTGATTTCTGAGAGATGCATCATATGCTCTTTCTGGTATATTCTATTATTATTTCTAGCTGTGTGTTGCTTTTCCTATATGAAGTTTTACTCTATGCTCATTTACAGAAGTTTGTTCATGTGGTTTGCATCAATAATGTTGTTGCCTCCTAGTCACAACTTTGACTCATGTAAGTCTGTCATTGATCATCATTTCTTCCTTCCACTGTCAAAAGAAAGAAAGCAAGGAAGGAAGGGGAAAAAGAAGGAAGAAGGAAGTTTAGCAATGGGCAATTTATTTAAAATGACATATCAGGGGAATAACAATAGTCTTCCTAAATGGAGTTGGAAACTTCAGCCTGAATGCCAGGTAGAAAAAGAGATGTGAAGCTAGGCTCTAGTTGGCCAGGTGTTGATGTACAACTAAGTAAGAAATAACTATTTACATGCATGCTATGGAAATTTTCAAGCGTGTTTTCAATTGGTAAGAACATAATAAAAATTACCTAATGCATTCATTGCACTAAGCCATAATCAAAACCAAGGCTGTTCTCATATCTCCACTCTTATATGGATGAACATATCATGTAGTTTATTTTGTGATTTCAAATCTTTGATAATCAAACAATAGAGAGAGATTCTTTCAGACAAGCAGGTAAATGATATAATTCTTTAGTCTCAGCTTCTATGCATTCATTAAGACATTGATTTTACAGACAAAAAGTTCAACTTCTTTTCATTAATTCTTTAACCTTGTTTAGTTTTTCACAAAGAACATTACTAATAACTACTGCTTTAAGAGCATTACATAGGAATATGCAGTGGTATTATACTTTGTGAAGCTCAGAATATAACTCCCAACAATCCACAACAAATTTTATATGCCATAATTCTGCATCATAACAGGGTAGAAAAATTTTATCAAAATATTCTTAAAATTATAATAAATTAGGCTTGTTTTGTACGTACTCCCTGAGATAATCTTATGAAAACTCTGTACCCTAGGCAATGAGTTCTACATTATTATCTATCCCAGATTTGAAAGCCTTTCCCTTCCCAGATTAGAATTCCAAAATGATTTTTCCCAATGATTTTGAAGCCAAGTATACAATTTCTTAAAATTTCAAGGGTCTTCATTCATTAGTTAGTATAGGACATATAGTTAATTAAGGTAATTAAACCTAGATAAAAAGATTGCATATTCAAGGTATATAGTTAAGTATATAGTTTGGAGTAAGACACATATGGAACAGAGAGTAGTAAATTATTTGTTTTCTTTGTTCTTTAGGATATATTACTATTGCCCTTGAACATTAATTTTCTTGTACAATATAATGACATTTTAGGATTAAATTAGACACGTGAAACATAGGGCTTAGCATAATGTTGCTCAAATAATGTATGCTGACGTATTGCTCTATACCTTTAGGTTCCGACATTCTTTAACTCATGGCAGAAAAGAAGAAACATCTCTAGCCCTGCTATTTTCTTCATATGTTTAATTTATAAACAAAGTTGGTTATCAAAAAGACACTAAAATCACAGAAGCAAGGAGAATCATTTGGACAAGACAAGGTATAATTGATTCTCCAAAAGGCTTCGTAATTTCTGGTTATTACAATCCTGTCTACCAAGTGTTTAGGATAAAAACCAAGGGTTATTCTTCATCTCTAGCATTGCAGCATCACTATGACAGCAAAACAAAGCTTTCATTTTAGTGGGTCTGGTCTTTTATTAATCATAACTGATTCTTCAGCTCCAGTTGAGTAGAGCCATCGATTCCTGACTCAAAACTCCACATAAATAGCCCCGACAGAGTCCTTCCTTCCTTCTAAAACTCCACAAGCCAGGCCACAATCATCTGCTCTGCTCTCAGAATTGTTTTCTTCCACGTTGTTACAAAGCATCTCATTAAACTCTGAGCAATAAGCCACCTTCTCAGCCCAATGTTGCTGAGAAACACCTCTTCGATTCTCACCCGAACAACACAGCCAGGTCTCTTTCAGGAATACCCCAACTCTTGGCACTAATTTCTGTCTTACAAGGTTTCTATTGTGAATGAACACTGTAACTACATACAGCTTTGGGAAGAAAGAGGTTATTTCATCTTAAACTTCCAGGTAACAGTCGCCACTAAGGGAAGTCAGGACAGGAATTCAAGGCAGGAACTGGGAGCCATGAACTGAAACAGAAGCCATAGGGAATGCTTTTTACAGGAACGTGTCCCATGATTCACTTAGCCTGATTTCTAATAGCTTCCAGAATCACCTGTCTGATGTATAAACACGAGTTAGTATTGACACAGCCTAATAGATTATGCCAAAGAAAAACACAATAATAAATAAGTAAAGAGGGTTAAAGCAAAAGTAGCACCCTCATCCTGGATCACATCAGTACTGGAAAACACATGTATAGAAAATGAGATCATAAAACTGTGTTAGACAGCAAGTTAAGAAACGGTTACCATTGCTCATTCTTCTGATATCATCCCTAGATTCCTATCCTCTTTCACATCCCTAGGTGACCATTACTACATGTTCTTATTGATTTCTTTTAATAGTCACCAGTAAGAGAGAACACAAGGAGTATTTGTCTTTCTGTGCACAGTTCATTTCACTCATGTCCTCTGGTTATGCCTATTTTGCTGAGAACACTAGGATATCACGCTTTCTCTGGCTGAATTGTATTCCATTGTGAATATATGCCACATGTTCTTTATTCATTCATTCATTGTTGGTAATCTAGGTTGATTCATGTCTTAGCTTCTGGGAAAAGAAGAGAAAAATTATGGGGTTGGTGAGTGTGTCCTTCACATGCCTACACCATTTCATTTGCTATGTACTCAGAAATCGGGTAGCTTGATCATGGGTAAACTTATTTTTGGTTTGTTAAGTAACCTCTACACTATTCTACACATTAGCTAAATATTTACCACCAGATGTCAGAAATCTCTCCCTGTCCCTATCCCAGTGATACTGCAAAGACTCTGTTACAGGAGCACAGCAGGCTATGTTCTCAGAAACCAAGTATGACTCAGCAGAATCACATCTCTCCAGCAAGTTTTTCTTCCAAGCATATTGTCGTATTAAACCTCTTTCCATTCTTAGTAAAGAAGTGAATTGCTGAGCAGAAAATAGTAGCAATGTTGTGAGGCAATTTTTAAATTTTAATTATTAAAAAAACTTAAAATAAATGTCACATACCAACATCATCCATAACTAGGGTCCATACACCTTCACAGTTCTAACTGCACATTAATTACAATGAGAGGAAATGTGGTAAAGCAGTATGACCAAGCCTGTGACTAACACTTCCTATGTTCTTTAAGAACACATATGTTTTTAAGATTAATCCTCATATATTACCTTTTCTAATTTTTAACTTTGCATAAACCATGAAAACAAAGGAAGCAGACTCTAGTTTTACTAGTAAATATCAAGATGAAAGGGCCACAACTTTTTTTAATTGTAGTAATCTGGGGCTGGGGATTTGAATCACCCTAAGAGGCTTTTGCCATCGAAGAGGGTCTGTTCTCCAATTCAGAGCATTCATACAAATCCAAGCATGGCTGTGTTATCTCAAGACTTGGAGATGAGGCAGGTAAATTCTGGGAGCCTTGGAGGGAATCATCCTAGCCAAAAGAAATCAACCAGTTCAACCAGCTTCAATTTTAATGAGAGAATTTGTCTAAAAGAAATTAGATGGAGTGTAATAGAGGAAAATACTCTACAAGTGTTTACAGAGTTGCATGCGCTAACAAACATATGTGTATTTTACTACACCACATACAAGTGCACACACACACATACAACACACACATACACTTTAAAGATTTTTAATGATAATTGCCTAGCATATGATCACTGGAAATTATAAAAACAGCAGCAACATTTGAAGTATATTTTAAGTCAACATTTTAATACTATGGGCACTTAGATGGAAATTGAAGTGGGAAATTACCCATTTCATTTAAAATTGTTTCTTATTATGACTTAACTGGGAGCTCCTTTAATTTACTTAGTTTGATAAATAAACATTAAAATGATCATTGCTAAAAGGCCCTAACTTTAATTTTATTTTTTATAAACATAGCAAAAGACACTGAACACATAGTAGTACTGTAAGTTAGGGTGAATTCACGATATTGTTTTTTTTAAGTTAAAGCAAAGTGATTCTATAACATTTTGAATTTTTTTTTTGCATTTTAGCATCTACAATTGAAATCAAGTCTTGTACAAAATTTCGTAGTGGATTATTAGAGAAAGGAGTACAGTGTAAATTTTAAAAAGTAAATGAAGGATTACTGAGAAGTGCTTATGGTCCATTTCCTGAAGTTTATTTCTAGTGAAGAATGGGGACATTAAGCTGCCTCTGTCCTGTGATCTCTAGTTTATCATCAATATTCCTGATTTCATTTCTCAGTGAGACACATTTTATGAAGTAAATTCTACTCAGACCACACTATCTTTCTTTTATGTTCCCTATGTTCAAATCTAAAAGTGAATTCAACAATAATTTTTATAATACCCATTAGACATATTGCAGACAAGCAGATTTTTAATAATCATTATTGAACTTCCCTATGATGATGGCTGAGATTACTTTAGGAAGATGAATTATCGTGCTCTGAGCATCCATGGCATTAATGCTTATCATAATCTGAGGTCTCTTGAGCAAAGAGTGTGAGACAACAGATTTGCCTGGCAAACATGGTCAATTAAATGCTTCATTAAAGTCTCTGGACGTTGTGCTGAGCTCCATGGAGAAGCTGGCCATTCTATTATTGAATTAGGAGACTGTCATCAATTCTTTAAAGAAATTCTTGACAAAGCACACAGAGAATCTATTTCTCAATGTGTTCAGCGATCAGGACAAAAATTGAGTTGAAAGAGGATTAATGTTGCTCTTAATGAAGAAAGGTGTTAACTGTCTTTGTGGTGAGAGGATTAGGAGTTGTATCAAAGATCATCAGTGCTATATAAAATGGTCTCTTTAATACAGGTTGTGTGTTTTTCTGAATTCGGGTTTGGGCACTGAAACAGTAAAGCATAAATAATGCATGGATGTTAGTGAGGTGAAGATCCATGGACAGAAGATCAAGCCCCTTCTGGTCAGATGCTCAGGTAGGGCCAAGAGAATATCACCTCTCTGTCTCTTCCATCCACAGTGGGTGGTGGATGCTGGTTTGAACCTGACCTCCATAGACTGTTGAGTTTCATCGGAACAATCTGTAATATATGTGTCTATAGTTGTTACCCAGTAACAAATGTTTTGAAGTGGCAGAATAAGCATGTTTACAAATAAGGAGTCAGCATCACTTTCAGATTCCATGGATAAAATTCCCTAGCTTCTGGCATATTAGACACAGGCCAGGTACAAAATCAAGTAAACAGAACCAGGTTCAGCTGCCAGTAACAACAGTTTGTAATGGTCTTGACTTTGGATGAGAAGTAAGAAGATTTTAATAGATAAAGTAATTTGTACATTTTAAAGCAAAATATGTCATTCTATAATAATAGAATGTGCAGGGCTGGAGAGATAGCTCAGTCACTAAAAGGCACACAACCAAAATATAAGAATAATAGAATTGCAATAAATATTATATTAAAATACAACTGTTTCATAACTTTTACTTTCCTATGTTTAATTTTTTCTAGCAATCATGTAATATGCATACTGTATAATTGTCCTCCAAGTATAAATGGAGTTATCTAGAATTAGAACATGTAGCTAGAAAACCTAAAATTGCATTGATTGCAATCAACAAAGGGTCAGGATGAATGGTGGGTTAACCAAGTTTGCACAGCTTTCTACTAACCCTATAATGGTATCACAGGTTTGTGTTGTGACTCTTTAACTTCTGGGTCTTCTGCAAACTGGTAAATCTAAATGTTAGTCTCTGTACCTGCAGAATGGGAGGACTGGCATCAATTTCCCATGACATTGTGAGAGAAGTGTGAAACACATGTGATCTGCTCCCTAGAGAGTGCAATGCTGAAAACTCAGCTAGCATAAGGGGAGGGAGGGAGAGCCACCAGAAAGCAACTAAGAGCTCGCTGTTTATAGGAACTCTTTAGTAATGTTTGCCTAAAGTAACCATTGCTACCGAATTTAACCCCATAAGTCTGGACTTTTATAAAGAGCTATAATTATTTTTGTTACTATATTTTCTTTAAAGTAGAATTATATTATTTGACTTCAGCCCTTGAACAATGCTGTGAGGCATGGGGAAAGGACAGGATGTGTTCTATTTTGTTCAGGGAAAGAAAGTAAGACTTTGAAGCTAGTAAGTCTAAAATTCTGTTAAATCAAGAAAACACTTGTAGCATTTGAATTTAAGGGCATATACGAACTATCTAAAAATCAATATTCTTTGTAGATAACCTTAAAACTTACTTTGCAATCTACTAATAATGCTGTAATTGTTAATCATCACTTTTTCTCAACCTTACCTATCATAAATATGATTCTTCTTTATCACTTTTTCTGTAAAACATAAGGGGATTTTTTATTTTAATTGAGGTATTTTATCTCCAATCCATGGCTGCATCTGAATTTACTGATCTTTTAATCTTCTATCGTCCCCTGTCCCATAGTCTTTGCCCCTCCGCTCAGGCTGTGACCTGGGGGACTTCTGGTCCCATATGACATGCTCTGCCACTGCATCTTGCTGTGGAATAATCCGTTTGTTCAATGATAAAATGTTTTGCTCCCATTGGATTAATAAAGAGCCATCTAGCCAATAGTTAGACCGGAAGAGGTTAAGCAGAACAGTCAGACTGATAGAACATTAAGAAGAAGGAGGGTGACGTCACCAGCCAGAGGCAGAGGATCCAAGAGATGAACATGCTGTGCTGAAAACAACGTACCACCATATGGTAGAGCATAGATGAGAAATACGGGTTAATTTAAGTTGTAAGAGCTAGTTAGTAACAAGCCTAGGCTGATGGCTGAACATTTATAATTAATAGTAAGTCTCTGTGTCGTTATTGGGGAGCCAGTGGTCCTGTAGAAAAACTCCGTCAACAAATAGCACCCAACAGTAGGCATCTACTTCCACATAAGGCCTGAGAATGCTTTAAAAAAGAAAGAAGTTCAAAAAACAGAACTAGAAATGGCTTCCTAGTCTCATGTTTTTCATGGCAGTTGGGATGCAGAGACACATCTCACACTTCTGCCTGCAGTCTTGAGATACCAATATGGATCCCGCCACTGTGTTATGTGGTGGGTTTAAGGTTTTACAGACACAGACAGAAAATGTCACACATCCAGACAGGAAAAAAAAAGTTATAAATGGGTTACAGTTTGCTTAAAATTGTACATAGGCTTGGGAGAGAAAGGAGAAATTGTATAGACAGCCATATAAAAATAGCTTAAAACTATTATAGTAAAGTCTTTAAAAAAGATAAAATAACTTTTAAAAAGCCACAAAGAGGTGGAAAATCCCCAGGGAGTCTGGATTCTGTATGTTAGTGTATTGACTTTAAATTTTTTGATTGCTGATGAACAAATGATAGCTGCCAAGAGACATTGTTATTGTGAAGGCTGCTAGATTAAACCAATCTATATATGTTAAAATTGTCTTAACTTCAAAATGAAAGTCAAAAATGTATTACATTAGGGAGAGATTATGCTTTTATTTCCATAGTAAATGAAAGGCTATGAATTTTTTCCAGATTAGTAGAGTTCAGATTTGACCAGGGAAGACCTCATGAGTATCTTGGCTATAGACACAGGAAGATATCCAAAAAATACTACTAAACAGGTGACTTGTAAGCTGATCCCTTGACATAAAAAATGCTCTGAGATAAGATAAAATACAACAAATCTTGTTGGCTACACAGTCCACATGACTTATTATTACATGTCATCCTTTTATATGCCATGGATAGAGATTTATATTATAGTTTGATTATGCAGTCCAAATAGACTTATAAAGTTGAAAGATGCCATTTACCTACTCAAACATAAAACTAACAAAAAATATCTTTGGCTGACTTTTGTATAACAATATAGTCTATACTTGTATTAATAATATGTATGCTACTGAAAGACCCCCGGAGTGGAGAGACTCTCACTCAAGTCTCAGAATAACATTACTCCCCACCCCAGGAACTCATGAGAGACTGTCCTTGCTGCAACCACACAATGTTTATTGACAGGAACCAGTGCGCTGGGGCCAAGACTCATATCCCATGCAGAGGTAGAGGAGTTTGACACTGAGTATCTGAGAGAAGGAGTATTTAGGGGAAGAAACCACAACCTAAAAGGGGTAGGGAGGGTGTCCCTGGAAAATTCCAAAAATACCAGTGATAATAACAAGGGGGTAACTCCCCATTTCTCAAGATTATTCTCAAGATTATAATCTAACTTTATGGTCAGCCAGTTCCTGGAACAGTCACTGAACTGGCTAACCTAGATTTTTGGCTCTACTTTTTCTGGTCCTTCACCACCTTTGAAAGTCTTATGTTTTCTGAAGAAGGAACCAGACCCCAGTAAAAATGATTGGCCTATGTGATCGAGCGTCTCAGAGTGCTTCTGTTGAACTTTCCTAAGAGTTCTGTGTTTCGAACAGTTTCAATGCTGCTGGCTGAGATGGTCCAGTCTCACAGACTACTCCAGGCAGAACTTGACCATAATCCTAAATTTTTGCAGGGTTCTGAAAAGATGGCAGTGCCCCATATAAAAGGAAGTAGTCTAGGGAAAAGAATGGCCACATTCCCAAAAGATGGGTTATGGATGTTTGTCATCATTTAAGGGAGGGGTTGGTAGTTAGAAACTGTTTCTGGTCATAGTTAAGAAAAAAGCTAAACAAAGAGGTTAAATTCAAAAATTTCTTCTCAAAGGAAAAATGGGGCCTATAATATAGAAAAATGACATAAAAGATAGCTTATTAAATCTACTTTAATTCAAAGCAACTATTAATCTAGAAATGTTTTACATTGGTATGAATCTGGGTTTATTGATACAAAGTTAAAGTTATTTTTATTATACTGTATGTATGTTTCTATTCTTGTTTGGAGTTTTGTGCTTATGCAGCTCATTTGAAATGCAATATATAATTAAGAAATGCAAGTTAGTAATTATTCATCTATATAAATAAAACTTTAGTCATCATATTAGATATGTTTTCAAGGTTAAACTAATATATTTAGATATATAGGTGATTTTCAAATACTTCAAAGTCCTAAAAATTATGGTATTTAAAATGTTTTCATAACATAAGGCTTTTCTTGACAGTGAGATGTATCTGCTTCTGGCAGAACAAATTTGCTTCATAGAAGACTTGAGACATTGAAGAAACCCAAAATGGAGTTTGCTTTCTTTGTGGCAAAAGCTAGCCACTGAACAAAGATACTACTCTTGCCTCAGTTGCTGACAGTGTACTTTCCAAGCTGGACCAGTGGGACACAAAAGAAAGTGACTGCCAATTTGCCAAGATAAGGTAGGACAGTCCTTCAAAAATCCCTGCTTCTTAAAAATGTCTGTCAGATATACTAGGTCTATAGGCCAAAGATGGATGTCCCAATGTTGCAAAGGAACTTGGGTGACTGTCCAGGCAGCCAGATGTTTCTCTTTTTAAGTAATATTACATCTTGCTGGGGCCTTTGATGAAGTAACAGACTAAAAAGTTAAGCTTATAATTTTCCTTAGTTATGATAAAAAGTAAATTAGATATAAAACTTTAGACTCACAAACATAAAAAATAATAGATTATTTTTTCTATATTTGCCAAATACAAATTGACTAGATTCTATAACTGTAATTCTTACCTGATAACTGTTTTTGTTGTATATAATTTTACTGTCTTAATGTTAAATCCCTTCTTTTTAATTAGACAAAAAAGAGAAATGCTATGGAATTTTTTGTATACTGTTAACATGTTTTATTGTCATTGGTTTTCTAAAAGACTTACTGGCCAATAGCTAGGCAGGAAGAGGTTAGGTGGAGAGCCAGACTGAGAGAATATTGGGAAGAGGGACGGTAGAGTTGCCATCCAGAGGCAGAAAGAACAGGAGATGTACATGCAGTGCTAAAAAAAGGTACCACCAAGTGGTAGAGCACAGATGAGTAAGATGGATTAATTTAAGTTGTAAGAGCTAGTTAGTAATAAGCCAAAGCTATTCACTGAGCATTTATAATTAATAGTACGTCTCTGTGTGGTTATTTGGGAGCCAGCAGACCTAAAATAAAACTCTTCTAATAGTCTGCAAGTGATCCAGGAGTCAGATGTTAGTGTTGAAAACCTGCTAGCTCACAGGGACCAAGAAGCAACTAGCTGACCATCCTTTTTGGAGAGAAACCTAGGAAAAGAAGTTCTCCCCTTGCTCTCACAAACCAAAATCTACTGTGAATCTCAAAGTCCCTCCTTACTCTATCCTATGTGTCTCTCTATCCATATTCTTGGCTCCTTTGGACTCCCTAGAGCTAATTCCTATCAACTAATTACTGACTTTGCCCCCTGACCAAGGATGATTTTATTAACACAGTCTTGGGGTTTCACGGTGTGTTCAAATATCCCTCAACACTTAAGACTTAAGGCATTGATTATATTATGGCATTTCTCACCTTATCAGTTAAAAAAAATAAGAAAATGGCTTTGAACAGTTAAGGCAATGATTCTTTATTTAAAAAATCCAGTTTTAAGATTTCTTTAAAGAAATCACTCTTTAATAAAATGATCTCAAACATAAGACAATTTGACAATTCTAGTACCATGCTGTTAAGTCTTAAACCCTGTGACACATGGCTGAGATGTTGATATAACATGTCAAAGAGGACCTGGCTGCCAGGTTCTTCCAGCATCTCTCATTTCCTATCTGTTACAGGGTCTTTCTGGTTGGTATACTGCATCCTCTACCCCAAACTCTTCAGCCCAGAGGCTCTTCTTTTAATCCAGCGATTTTGTTTGCCCACCCTTTTTGTACCTTTGCCCTCTGGGTACCGCACCTTTTTCTGCTGTCTCCCCTCCCATTCTTTTCACATAGCCCAGACCAGTCATGTCCACTGTGGACATACAATGTCATTATATAACAAATAATGACATGTTATATCAAGTGTCTCCGACTCTGGCTGTGCTCTCTCTTTTATCTGTATTAAACTTAACTATGTTAAACTCTTCTACCGTAACTAGGAACAGTCATGTCTTTTCCTTTTTATTTCCTTCCTTCATTCATGGGCAAAGCCTGAAAACTGCAGTTATATACAGCCTTCCACAAAGGTAAATGACAATATAAATGCCATCTGGGCCATCAAATCATAAAGCCCTCTAGAATAAATAGAGGCAAAGCATTTGGCATCCACAAAGTTACACAAAATGCTCAGCATGACCTGATATTGCTCTAGCATTTGTAGCAGAAATGGAAAATACTCCAAGAACTACAAATTTCCAATGGTTTTATTGCTTTAAATTAATTACGCATTTTGGGCTCTTTTCCCATTTGTTATAAATAATTTAAAAAAGTCTTTCTCTGATTATGCATTGCCACTTGAACAGACACATTTTAATCTTTATATTTATATTCAAATATATCTATTTAATAGGGATGATAATAATACAAATGAGAGGCACAATAATATTTATATTGTTTAATATGTTCAAAATAAGACAAGTCTTACTGAAAGACAAAGCATCTACCATGGAGTATTTACAAATAAAGTTCATGCTATATGTGGATCTGGATTTGGTGTGACATCCCTTAAATAGTTGATTAAAATATAAACGAAAATACTCTTATCGAGTTTTCTAAATTGATATTTTGCATTGCATACAATATATTTTGATCATCTTTCCCAGCTCCTACCTGGACTCCCGTTATGTCTCTCTCCAATTTAATGTCCTCCTTTTATGAGCCTTCTAAGTGTAAATAGTGATTCTCTTATTTTCAACTACTCACTAAAGGATTCTTATATCATCACATGCATTGGATCAACTTATATGGACAAAGGGTCATAACAATGGATTCATAGAATGAATAACACTTGTAGATGCTTTGTTCTGTTCCAGAGTTCAAAACACCAAAAGACCACCTTAACTTTATTGAGTTTTAATTAGCTGAATTTTAATTAAGTTGCAGATGTCAATGTCCCCCTTGGTCAAGCTCAGAATTGATGCCATGCTAAAAGGGGATGGGGTGGGGTAAATACATTTCAGTTGTATTTCTGTAGGCCTAAAATAACATTCTTGGTCTTCGTATTGCTGGAATAATTTAAATTCCTGGTATTGTCATAACAGACCAGATTGCTGACTGGGCTGGCTTCAGGCTTCTAAGATAGGTGCTTTGGTCAAAATGGAGTCCTCAGCAGCTTTTACCTCTGTATACAGATGCAGAACAATGATTTCTACCTTTAGTTTTGGATGGTTCATTTTAATTCCAGGCCCCTCTAGAGTGTATTTTACTTACAGCTTCTAGGCGAATCTTTTGAGACATAATGATGAACCAGCCTACTTTTCTCTTAGGCTTGAAAGCTATCCTATGGTAAAGACAAACTAGACTAATTCCTGTTTATGATAAAGCCTCTGTTTCTCAACGATTCTGTTACGCCCTGCACCTGTAATGTTAACTACAAATGATTCTGTATGGCCTATTCCAGGAAATGGCAGCCATGTCTTTGTTTCAAAAAGGTGTTTATGACCATCTTACAATCCTCCCTTTGCTTCAGAAAGTGATTTTGACCACCTATGACTACCTTGTTATGACTACCTATTGTTATGACAGTTACGATTTCGGAGCTGGTGACCTGAGCAGGTCCTACTGAGGGTGGGAGATAGACAGCCATGCCATCCAGAGAGAATGTGGGTATAGAGTTTATTTAGTGGGTATTGAGAAAAGTATAAGGGTAAGGGGGTTATGGAGGAAGAAAGACAGAGATAGAGAAAGAGAAGAAAGAGGAAAGGGAGCAAGAGGAGAACGCAGAGGCTGCCTCTTCAGAAGAACAGACAGAGAGAGAAAAGGGAAGAGAGGAGTCTGGAGGTCAGCTTGCCTTGGCAGAAAGTGGGGGAGATTGGGATTGGGTGGAACTTGTCTCTTAAAGGGACAGGGAACCCAGATGACAGGACATGTCATCAGAATTATAATTGTAACAATGATTATGTTGCTATGTCTCTCTTGCAATCATATATTTTTTATACTCATGTTCTGCTCCTGCAACTCACACCAAATCTATCATTTGTAAATCCCCTAACCCTGGGCTATAAAAACCTTACCTTCTTTATGCTCTATGCTGATTTCTTGAACCCATTATTAGTGGGAAACAGCCCATGTACATAACTAAAAATTATTGCTTTAATTAATTGCTTACTTTAATTAATTTGGCCATGATGTTTTTGGGTCAGTAGTCTCTCTCTTCCCATCTTTGGGATTAATAATAGCTCTTGTAGAACTCTCCTCAAGAACTGTAAGGAGCTTCTTATTGGCTGTGTACTGAGTGTCCAGAGCGACAATCATCTTCTCACTTCAAAGAACTCTCTTTCAAGCTCCTTTGATGCAATTAACCTTACCTTCTTGCTGAGCTGAGAAACTAGAACTTTTTATTTTTACTTTTCAGATAAAGCCCTAAAAAATTCATTGCTTTGAATGTCATTCTCTCCAATGACAAGAACTAATGTCTTTAAAACTGCTTTATCCTCAGCTCTCACATCTACTAATATTATGATATACTAATATCACATCTAATGTTATGGCTTTTAATATTATTATTTGTGTAATGGTGATTTTGAAGTTCTCTTTTATCTTGGGAATGGTAAGTCCAGAAAGTGGGCTTCAGTGTGTAGCTGTTCACAGTTTCTATGCTTTGCTTTCTACTGCTGCTTTCTCATTCCAACCCAGAAGAGAAGGAGCCATCACTTGGAGAAGGTGTTTCATGATCTCTCATTTCTACGTCTGGGTGAGTATGAAATTTCCCAGCATTTGGTGTAAACTGAGAGAAAAGCCTTAAGATGAATAAATTTTACCACATTTATCCCACCTTCCAAGCCTGACATGTAGCAATACTTGAACAGAATTGGCAAGGTGATGTGTGGTTACGGAGTATGAAGCCTGGGACTGAATTCTCCAGCATTCCCTGGACTCATAAGACACATAGGGACAGTGTTTAGAAACCTCTGTGGCTGCACGAAAGAATCCTCATTGAGGCCAACCAACACTTATTTGGAGACATAATGTTATAATGCCTAGATGCAGGACCAATGAGAAGTTTCTTGAAAGTTAGAGATATCATGCCACGCCTACGCCGGCACCTGTGTGACAGAATGTCTCTATGGTGGGAGTGGGCGTCAGGTGAGGGGCGAGAGCTCCCCAGGGTGATGCTCCCGGTGGATCCTTGGCAGTCGGCTGAATAAGGATGCCTGACTTGCCTTCTCTTCCTCGATCAACGAGTTCCTAGATGCCTTTGACGGATTATTGAATTCAGAGAAACCCATGCCTACACCTCTGCCTGTGATTCAGGCCATTATTAGACAATATTAGAACACCCACGATCATTAGGG
>LOEQ01006532.1:33049-46628 GCA_001685075.1 Bramus lutescens | reverse complement strand
GGCAGGTGCACGCTTATCTTTATCTGTGGCATGCAACTGGTAAGTGACGCTTGGGTCCTCTTATTCTGTAATGTGCCTTTGAGAGAGTGGCCAGGGAGTGTAGTAAGAGGTCTCTGCCATTGAGCAGGACTGAAGGAAAAAGAGAAAAGGTGACATATATCACCTGTGTTCAACACGATTTTAGGGGTGTGAAAAGTGACCCTTTGTGCCCTCCCCCATTTCTGTCCCTCTAAAGACAGTTTTGCAGGTGCGGCTTAAACTTGTTATCTTTAATTTCTTCAAGGGAATTGAGATGTAGCTTTTCTTTTATGCTTGGCATTCCTGTTAGTGTAAGAGGGTGATTGCCTTGCATATACATTACTATATATGTGTTAAATGAACGTACAGATCCTCAGACCTTTCTTTTATATACTTGTTTGGTAGTGTCTTTATTCATTGTCATTTGATATTTTCTGGGAAGATTTTATTTTAATGCTCTTAAAAACTGCTTGTTTAGGTCAGATGGTATTCTTACAGGATTCTGAGCTAGGAAGCCACACCGAGTTCTCAAAGAAAGTAGTTTGAAGAGAAATACTTAGATAAACTCTGCAATACCATTGCTACAGAGTCGACCAGTAACCTTTAAATCATAATTGCTACAACAATCCTAAGAAAAAAAATAATATCTTGTCTTCCATTGTGTATGGTATTGCCACCGACATACATACTATTGTCTGATCTCCCAGGATGGAGAATTGTATGTACTTTTTGAGGAATGTCCTGTACTTGCTAAAAAGGCAAGAAGCCAATAATGCCTCTGAATTCCAATTCCTAAGGGCAATGGAAGGAGGGGCTGAGGCAATGTAGAGGTGAAAAATTACGACACTGGCAAATGGCTTATTTGAGGGAGGAGGTACTTGTTTCATTGGCACCAAGTAGCTGTCCATAGAAAGTATGAATTAATCTAGTTACCCTCCATTATTTCTTTAAAAAAGACTAGAGAATTGTAGGACAGAGGGTGATTACTGAAAGCCTAGTCATTACAAAGTACTTAAATGAATAGCAATTTTCTATGGAAACCGACAGAAGAATTTCTCAAGTTTTCTTCACTGTTTATCAGTTGCAAAGACCAGCAGCAAGGTTTTTATTTATTTATATTTATTTAGCTAAAGTAGAGTTTTTGAGACATTTAAGCTCTGGAATTTTTTTCCCTTTCAAGGAAAGTTCCCTGATGATGTATTCTTGAATCTTGAATTGTGTACTCAGGACTTGGCTGTAAGGATAAAGAAGATAGAACAATAGATACAGTTTATGTTTTCTCGGTTCTCTCTAAACCAGCTTCTGTTTCTCTTCCATAGATTCATATAAGTTTTTCAGCACAGTACTTTTGCCATTAATGATAGGGTTAACCAGAGTTTACTTTGTAAAACTACCTAGACAGCTCAAATGTTCCAAGTTGTATTACATTTTCCAAACATTTTTATTTTTGTACATGATTTAGATTATTTTATATTTGCTTATTCACAGTATAAAAGCCTAAAACTGAGAATAAGTTGGTGGGTAACACATGCTTATGTTCTTTTCACTTTAAAAAATGTAAATTAATTCTTACTTGTTTAATGTTAAGAGGGGTTTTATTAATTCAGTAGGGCAGTTGTATGTATTAGATCAAATGACACTTTGTGTGACTATTATATATTCTTAAAATAATTGGAAAATATAAATATGCCAGTGAAGAAGGTCACACACAAGATACAGCTGTAGTTTTCATTGTGTTTGTGCATGTGTGTGTGTGCGTGTCTGCGTGTGTGTGTGCACGCGCATGTGCATCCATGCAACCGTGTATTGTAGAAGAGCTATGATACTTAATGGAAAAGGAACCTTAATCATGGCTAAGCTCTCCAACTAAATAGAGTTGTCTGCAAGACAGGAGCCCTCAGCCTAAGCCAGGGCATGTTTGAGTCCTGAGAAGGTTTTGTGCTCTGTGAGAATCGTGGTGTCCTTTCATTCCCACCTTTTATGTCACTAGGCCAGAATCATTAGCAGCCATGTTAATGTGGAGACAGACGAAAAACAAAGGACAAAGAAAATTAATTGTTTAGATAGGGTGAAATCATCACACCCTTTAGGACCTAAGCGATTCTTGTTAATTGTGTCTTAGAGATATGTATGATGTTTTACATAAAATACATCTTTGCAAATAGTTGTAGAACACCTATGAGAGGAAGTTGATGTTTTCCTCTGTGTTTATAGATATAAAATTCTTATGCATCTTTGAGTTACTTTCGGGGATATTTGTTTTACATGAAAACCAGATTTCTAGCATAAGTTTCGACTTGGGTGTCAGTGACTGACACGAAGGTTGCTAAGTTCTGTTGGCTTTGGAAGTGTTTGGCTTGTATTAGGACACATGGACACTTTTTACTTTCGTAATTGTACTTTAGATTTGTTAAAACTGCTGGAAGCCCAAGATAGCTGAGTTTAAAATCTTTTTTTCTGCATTAAATAACTTTCTTAAGTCTTTACAAGCATTAATCTTTAGCCTGATAAGTAGAATACTGTTTTTCAGTTGAAAGTTTACATCAGTTTACAGGTATCTTAGGAAAGGATGTTGTATCTTTAAATCCTGTAGAAATAGACACCTCCCTTGCTGGGTTATTTTCAAAGCAGATGTGGTATTTTGAACATTTAACATAAGAAGAACAGGGTGAAAAGTTGGCATTTTCTGGCCTGGAGTATATATCCTTGCTGTGAATTATGTAAAATGTTTTTATATCTTAAAGTTTGACAGCTTATAAACATAAATAAACATATATTATTGAACTATCTGGAAACCAGATATCAGATCTTAACATAAATTACAATTCTGTATTTTTATAACTCAGTATAAAACTTTCATTCTATGAGAAAGTGTCTACTTGTATCATAAATCGAAATCTCTGAGTTGTATGGTTAACTGGCTTCAGATATTAGGGTGATTCTTGCAAGAAGGAGTGTGATTTCTGGAAAGAGATTTCTCCATGGGCAGAAGCTAGAATTTAAGCTCATAATCACTAGAATGAGACTTCCAAGTTATCATTGTCGCCGTCACTGCTCAGAAATGGAAGATTTCAGATAGTAACAGAAGTCATCACTGTATTTCCAGCAATGAGTTTAGTAGTGCAGGCCAAGAACAACTTAGCTTCTGGTTTACAACTTTCAGACAGCTTGGGAAAGAATCTACCTTTCCCCAACCCAGCTTTTCTTTGAGTCAAAGACTACTTCATACAAATATTGAAGAAAAAGTATTCTAATATGTCTTATTGACAAAAATAACCCAGCTATAACATGGAAGAACATAACTTTAGAGTGAAAACACAACTTGGTTTGCAAGTAAGGGAGCTCCAGATCTCACACGTGTTCTACATAAGAGTCCTGTGTGGCTTTGTACTGTGGATCTCATAAGCTACTGAAAGAAGCCTAGATTGGCTTTCATCAGATTACCACTTGAAAATGACATTCTTGCCATGTGATCTATATAATATGACTAACTTGGAGCAGGTGCCACTAGCAATCAGGTTAGCAGCAGTGTGTGCAGCTGTGTGAAGCAACACATTTGAAAGGGAAGAATGATAGTTGCTTCTTACTGCACAGTTACTATGAATTTTAAGAGGTGGACATTTATTTCAAAAAAGCCACAGATGTATACATAAAACAATCTTCTTTTAATTACAGAGTGCTATATCTATTGTGATTTGTATGCGGTGTTCACCATTATTCAGTGAGTATTTGATTACTTTGGAAAAGCATCAAAACATGGATGTGAGGTGACTTGGGACGTGTAGGTGGAGTGTTTGATGTTCTTGGGGTACTGCCTTTGACATGTTATTCACAGATCTAACTCATGAAGGCGAGTGAAAATTCCCATATGGCACTTTAAAAAGTTGTGAAATTGAAACATTCTAAGGGGTTTCTAAGTTGTAAAAATAACTTCTCTTGTTTATAATGTTCTCTACACATGTACAAAAACATTTTTGGTATATCTTTTATCTTAAAATGCTTTCCTATTGTAATTAAGCATAATTATTCTTTATCTAATGTATATCAAGAAAAGGATAGAAAGTTCTCATGCCATCTAGCCCTGTGCCTTAAAAAAAAAAGCAAGTGTCAAACTGTTTGATGTTATACGCCTCATTTCAGTAAGTCAATTTGTAGAGTTTTTCCCTTCTTCCTCAAAGAAAGACTTGGCTAAGTCAGCATCTTCTCTAGTGGGGAGCCTGTATGTAGCTGATGTCTCAGAAATGTAAATGGCCATTTCCCTCTCTTTCCCCTATTTCTTTACTTTGGAGTCAAAATTTCTACTTACCTAATCAAAAATTTCAGAATAGAAGTCAGGGATGCCTCAAAATAGCAAGCTCGCTTTTGGGGGGCACTGATTTATTGTTGGATATTACATGTCTTAGAAAAGTACAATTTCAGAGATGGAAACAAGTGTTCACGCCATTGGTTTATAACACAAATAAAAATATAATTTTAGCATCAGTTGCATTATATATTTTTATTTCTTACTAGTGCCTAAGAATTTTGGAAAATATATTTTACTTATACTGGTGGATTTTCAATTTGTACAGTGTCATCTGTCCATAGATAAATTTTAGTTAATTTTATGTTAATTAATTAATTAATTAATTTTTTATCGAGACAAGTTTTCTCTGCGTAACAGCCCTAACTCTCCTGGAACTAGCTCTGTAGGCCAGATAGAAATCCACCCACCTCTGCCTCCCAAGTGCTGGGATTAAAGTCACACAGCACCAAAGCCTGGCATGGTAATTTTTAAATTATCACTATGCCTGATAACACTCAAGTGTCAGAATCAAACCAACATAGCAAAAATGTGTCCACCCCCTCAGTATCCTTAAATATTTGATCTCTTCACTATGGAAATGTTATAGTTATTTGTAACACAGTGAAATGCAGTAATTTGTCACTTAAGAGTGGGGACAGATTCCGAGAAAGGCATCATTAGGTTGTTTCATTGTGTGAATGTTGTAGAACTTATTTACACAAATGTGCATGGATCACCTGCTCCACGGCAAGCAGTATAATATTGCCATGGTTTTATGTTTGTCTGTAGCTAATGGAAATATTTCAGAATGGTGGCCACACACAGAAAACTTTGGGGTGATGTGCAGGGTTTCTTTCTAAACCTGTCTTTCATAATAGTGATAGAATGAAATTGTATTTACACCTAATGTCTCTAATAAATAAGAGAGTAAAATTGTAGTGTGTTTTCTTACCATCACCAAGAAACTGGAAGGTGTTTAAAAATTATGAAAGAACAATATGAGGCAATGTTATTTTCTATTATTGGAATGGGGTGGAAAGTGAAATTGCCGGCCAGTTTTCTTCTTTGGTGTTCCAGGTGTATTCAGATAAAGAACTGGTAGTGTTTACAAAATTACTTACCTCACCTTCCTGAAAACTGCATCTTCCTTATTCTTTGTATTAGTTCTAAACACACACACACAGAGAGAGAGAGAGAGAGAGAGAGAGAGAGAGAGAGAGAGAGAGAGAGAAGATCTAAGGTATAGGAGCACCTTACTTTTCAATATACTATAAATTACACACTTTTTGTGTGTCCTTTTAACCTGAAATAGGAAAGGATAATCTTTAATTCTAGCACTTTCTACTTTTTAAACTACTTAGAGGCCACATGCTAACGTTGGTGTCTGTAAAACACTTATTTGAAAGTTACAAGGAAGTTCATTTTATGTGTGTTTTCAGATGATTAGTTCTCAAATTGTGTGTTTTGTAATACAGTATTTTTTTAAATCTAGCTTTGATAAATATTTAAACAGTATTGAAAACTTACATGTTTATTAGGAGCTTGCTGGTAGCTAACTACTATTATTGTTCCATTACACTTCAATTTCCTTCAGTAGTCCCATGAAAGAGGTGACAAGTATTAAGACCATTGTTCTCCATAAATAAATGTTTTAAAGTCACTCAATAGTGTGGGGGAAGATCTTGGATCCAAATGAAGAAATATAGGACTTTGAACTTGTGGCTTTGTTCCTCACTGCCTCCCTTCCATGTAAGAAGACAGTATCAACAGTTTCTACCAACTACATTCCTTCTGCCATAATAGCTCACACCATACTACTTAGGCTTAGAAAGGCTCCGGATTTCAGAGCCCTGTCCAAACCTGCCTATCCAAGAAATCTGAGCTGTTAACGGATAGGATCTGTTGGTGTATGCACCATAGAATAAGCTTAAGAAAAGCTTGCCAGTGTTGAGTAAGTATCCTGTCCTCTTCCAGGTGGAGGACAAGTTCGCATAAACCCCACGAAAAATAGTTGTGGTAACCCAGAGAAGCAATTCCTACCCGTGAGTCTGTTTTCCTTTCAGCTGGCGAAGAAGTTATAGCTGCTGTCATTTCTGACTAACTTCTGACAGATAACCACTGAACATAGTTTTGGAGCATTGGTATTCATGCTCACAACTGACTCCATGGGGAGAAGAAATGAAATCATTCATTTTTAAATTTTTTTTTTTTTTTTACAAAAAAATCAATCCTTGATAGAGAGGTGATGCAGAACACTTTGGTGGAAGCCGGTCTGCAGATCTTGCATTCATCTAAAACCACCACTGAATGGGAGTATTTCTGACAGCTGAGATGGGAAGGTCCGAGTAAGTAGGTTATGTGTAGTGTCTACTACTGCGGGAGAGAACACGTCTTGAACTTAAATTTTCGTTTGCGTTTATATAGGACCTTGTAACATGGATGTCCTATTGCCTTCCTGCTCCTGCCTCCAACTGTTTCTGACTTTTCAGACCTGGGAAGAAGCCACGTATTCTAAATTTTTTTAGAACTTTCCACAGGTTCATATCTATGGCTTTTTAGCTGACCTTAAATACTGCTGGCCACTTAAAGGTGCTCTTGAGTCCGCACATATGGCCTTGAAATTTTCCAACCCAGCTAGAGAATGGGGTCTTTTCTTCTCCTGGCTTGTGAATAGTGTGAAAGAAAGCTTGTCTGCTGCACAGACTTTGCCTGCTTCTCACTTCTAGCCCAGTCCTATTCAGAGGTTTCCATGAGCGACATGGAAGGCCTCTTCACAGTTTTAGTGTCTTTGCAATCAACAGGGACATGGGCAAATCTGACAGAAGCCTTCGACTTGGTAATGCTGGAATGGAACTGGATTATTTACTGGCAAAGCCCCCTGTCTAAATAACTCCTTCTTGTGCTAAGCACAACCTTGGAAGGTAAAGGAGAGAATTTCCTGAGACGGCACAAGATGAGGTTAGAAGCCAGATTGTCTGCCCTGTCTAGTGTTGTTCATACCATTTATAACTTTGGTTGTGTTTTCTCATTTGGAAAAGGGGGCAACTCATTCCTGACCCACATCTCATGAAGCATGCTTAGGAGAATTCAGGGGAAGAAGTATGCTTAAAATATCACTGTAATCATTAATGGTTTAACGTTTCACAATTTCACATCTAGGGATCCTAGGAGTACTTTTAAGTCTGTTTACTTAACATTGCTATTTGCATCAAAAGAACTGCAGCCCTAATAGCAGAAACTGGTATTGTTTTAATTGAGTTTTTAATTCATTCACCCGCAAATTTGGGCAGCTATATAAAGAGCTGTAACATCAGCTTCTAGTAGTATGAAATAGATAAAAAAATACATAACATGTATGATCAACATATTTTAATAGTTTATTAATTCTTTATGAATTTCATACATATTATCTTGGTCATAATCACCTCCATTGTTGTATATAACTCTTTTACATTAGCCCAGCTCCCTACTACCTCCTGACTTTGAGCCCTCCCTTTTATTTTAATAACCAAGATCAATTTGTGCTGCCAATATACTTATGGGTGGGACCATTCACTATAGATAGTCTGGTGAAAACCTACAGGGGACACACCCATAAAGAAAACTGACTCTTCCTTCCCTAGAAGCTGTCACTTGTTAATGGATGAGCACACTGTTCAGTATTCATTGAGAATTAAATTTGGATTTCACAACGTACTTAGCATTTCAGTTCAGTGTTTCTAAAATTCTGTTTTGAACACTTGAAAAATATTCTACTGACCCAACACTCTTTTGCTTTTCTGTCTTGCTCTTCAAGAATCAGTATATATTAGTATAGTAAGAGTCCCATAAATCCTGCTTTAAAGAAACTTGGCTTAACCCTGCTTAATGCATCTGATATTCACAAAGTGCTTGCAATGTTGCAAGAAACTGATTTTGCTATAGTTGCTACTTATGATCTACAGAACTATTATTCTCAGCAACAATATTCAGCAAAATATTATTCTAGGCTAATGATATGTTTAATAGTAAATATCAAATTAATTGTCTAAATAGTATTTAAAGTTTAAAATTCAATACAGAAACAACTGTGAATTTTTCTAACATATACTAATACATAAAATAAATACCTCATCATCACATATTATTAAATATCACATGCTTAAAGAACTAGAGCATTATTTTTTCAGATATTTAGTTATTGCTTTTTAAGTTTACTTGGTTTTCTGGAAATTATGCTTCAACTGCTAAATTGGCAGCTTGGCTTGAAATTTAGTCAAGTTTGTTTGCCAGTGTCGCCAACAGTATGGCATGCCACAGTAGTAGAAGAGTGTTTTGAAGTTTAAAGGCCGGTGGAAAGGTTGTTTGCAGAAGCCCTTCCTTTCTATAACTGGTCTGAAATGGAGCTGCTCCTCAAGCTTTGCTTCCCCCGATTTTGCCTCTGCAGAGCAGGTGATGAAAATTCCTCATATTGACCATTGTTTTCTAATCAATTAATGCATACCACACAGTGACACTTTAAAAACCCCTGACAAGGCTTTATTCTCTGAGAACAAATAGGTCTTAGTGTGGAGTGCAAGCATCAGTTCAGTATCCCTTCTCTGTTCACAGAAGTCTTTGTGCACATCTATATTATGCTGCCTCCACAATTGAACAAAGAGGTATGTTGAAGACTTTAGCTGCGCGTCAGATGATGTAGGGGGTCAAGGTTAGCTCTGAATTGTTCAATAGTATGGACTTTATCTGATCCCAATCCCAGAGCTTGCCAGCAAGAAGAGATATGCAAGGTGGATCTCACTAAGTATTATTTTTAGATACCACTGGGAGCTAAATGTGGAAAGAATTTCCATTGAGTGCCATAGGAAGAGAAATTTGTTTGCTGGTGATGTTCTTGGCTCCTGTAGAAAGATTGCCCTGAGCACCTCTTATTCCAGCACGTGCAGCAGTTGGGGATCAGGTTGCTCGTGGCTTTTCACCTTGAACGTGCAGCGTTACATTGAGGATCAGTTTAGGGTGTTTGAACAAATGAATGATAGGAGGAGATTCAGTCGTCATCAAGTAGGATTCATGAAATGTCTGTGTATGAATGGGTAATGAATAAAAAATGTGGGAGTAACCGGGGTAAGAGCTAACTGAGAGCAATGCCAAGCCACATTGCTGTTGTAAATCTAATATCTAATGATTGTAATAACTTAAAATTAGTTTAAATTGCAAGCTGATCCATTCTTATTTATTTGCTGAGCCTACTTACTGGCTGTGTTAGTGACTAAAATGGGTTTACTGACCTCTGTTTATACTGTGGTATGAAGTCACATTTAAACGCATGCTAAATAGGATCAGTATTGCTGAGATGCAGCTGCTTATAAAAGTGAGTCAGTTTGCCAGTCTCTTGTTTCCTGGTCATGTTTTAAATAGTTAGTTTATAATAGTTCTGTGTCATGTTATCTGGTGTTATATAAGTCAATGGATACAACATTATTTAATTGGCTTCTTAGATCATTACTTGAGAGGCTGTGTTAGATAAGGACAAAAATGATGAGCCATACTCTGTCTTCAAGTTTTGTTTCTGTAGGAACAGTTTTAACTGTGACTATCATGGACTTTTTTGGCAAATCTGTAAAAGCTACTTATTCATAACCAGAGAAGTACTCACACTGATTGTGGGTCCCACAAGCATTTAATCCCCATTTGTAAATCCATCAAATGTGGGTGAAAATCATAAATCATAAAATGATTTTTTTGAGGTTTTCTAATTTATGAGAAGTTTTTGTCTATCATGTTTTTTATTATAGCTGATAAGTCATATGCATATTTGGCATGTATTAGTGCATCTTTATAGACATATATACACATTTGTGTGTCGTGTTTGTACACATGCACGCATGCGTGCATGCGTGCATGTGTGTATGTGTACAGTACGAGCTATGAGAAGCTCCTGAAAGTTTCTGTGGAAGAAACAAACTCGACGTCTAACATAGGGACTCTAAAATACAATTCTGAGGTGATTTATGTGGAGGATTAGTTATAGCCTCATAAGTTGATCATCCATTATGTAAAAGACTAATATGTGACAGACCAGATTGTTGCAGTGAGGTTGGAGAACAGAACAAAGCAGGCGAAGGGCATGGAAGCCGTATAAGGATGAGAATGCAGCAGTGTTGGCAGACAAAGCAGACTGTTTGCAAATAGGCAGGGATAGAAGAAGCAGAACTTTGAAATATAAAAGTCTGTTTCAGAGATGGACTTGAACCTCTCTGAAAGAAATCTCAACATTGCAGGATACGATATGTGTCTCTTTAGAGTTTAGCTATTGGGTTTCAGGACGGAGTGCTCACCAGTAGGAAATTAGAATGCCTGAGTTCTGCAAGCATACGGAGAAGGTGAGGGCAAAATAACAGGGCCAAGAGCAAGGATTTCTTTAGAGTCCATTGTGAAATTAGATGCCATGCATTTGTAGACAAACCTGCTTCTTTTCTATCAGTATTCAGCTTTCTAAGAATTGGAATGGAAAAGTGGCAAACAGAGTATCTCTGTGGATTGTAGGAAAAGATCACTTGTCAGTGAGCTTTTGGTGGTATCTGCAGGCATAAATAAGTATAATTTTGGAATGGGAAGGAACAGTCAGATAACTGGAATGGTAGTGAATATAGCTAAGAGCAAGAAAAGAGACAGAGACAGGAGCAGAGTGATGTGCGGGATGTACGGTTTATATCACATCCTGTGGTCCATCCTGCTCTGTGGTGATTGTAGGCACTAAGACCCAGATGTTATGAGGGCCATCACTGTGCGCTGTGACTTCCAAAGGATGATTGAAAATAAGAAACTGGAGAAGGGCAGTGAAGACAGCAAGGTTGTTCTGTGTTTTCTACACAATATTGAGAATCTAGAGAATGTCTCCTTTAAGATCTAGATAAAGATGGTTAGGAAACCATGTCCAGAGGGAGCTGCGCTGGGAAGGCATGCTTTGGGAAGAATAGACGTTCTTCTGTGTGGATGGACTGAATGGGGAAGAATAAAATTGAGCTTCAAGATGAGGTTTTCCCTTTCATTTTGGCAATACCTTGCCTGTGTATAGTAGGTGAAAATGATATATACTCAGAACAACAAAAATATCTAGAAACTACCAAATATCTACCCTCCCCCACCATGAGATGAGTTGAGATAAAGCAAGGAACATAGTAATTGTAGGGACTTTTCTTCACAACAGATTTTTAGATGTAAGAGCTCAGCAGAAGGGATTGGCTAGGGTAGAGCACGAATGGTAGATTTCTAAGGTTCATGTGTATATGTGATTCAGGTCACCTGGCACCTTTGACATAGTAGCATAATTGTGTTTGTCTTGTTTTGTTTCAGCAGAATGTACGATTTAATTGTCAACACTCTGAAGAAGACAGTAAGCTCTAAGCTTGTCCAGTTCTGGTTTAAAATAGAGCAGAATTAGACAATAGATCATGAAGTTTCCACAAAATCCCCAGGTATTGCAAGGTTCACTTCAAAATACATATGGGAACCAAGCTAGTGTTCTCCTGCCCAAGCTTCACATCTCTGTTGTCTTTTGCCATGGGCATAAAGAATTGCCAGTGATTGTGGGCCTTTCTAGCCTGAGAAACTTTAGAGGATATCAAGAGAAGAACCCTGTGGCCTATGGACAACACTTGCACTATGGAAACAGCAAAGTCATCCAAGGCCATCCTGTCTGTTACTACTAGAACTTGTTCCCAGCGACCTCCCAGCCACCACATGTAATTAGAATAGAATTCCACGGAAAGGGAATAGCCAAGGAAACAGCCTAGACATCCAAGAAAGCATTTAGAAAACTCTGAATAATTCCAGTGTGTTTCCACATCAGCAGCAAACAAAGAGAACAAGCAAGTGAATGAGCACGGGGGAAAGCTGTGTGGGTTGAAGAGAGATTGGAAAGCCGGCTGAGACGTACATTAGGGAAGGGGTGCTGACTGAGGGCTTGTGGAACTACTGATTATAAGCCGAAGTTGAGTCTTGGTTTATTTGAAAGCTACTTTTTATGACCAATTATGTGCCCAACCATGACCAATTATGTGCTCAACCAAGCCTTTAGCATCCTTGGCTGTTTTGTTCAGTTTAGTTTGAGCCAGGTGGATTTTATCTAAGGCCCAGTCAATGTCACCTTTATTTTAATGCCAGTAAAGGGTACTGATAGATAAGCAGTGGTTTTAGTTTATTTTCTTCCACATCTGATAGCATGCTAAAATGTTAATAAAATGTTTGTTTCTTTATGAGGGTTCTTAATTGAAAAATATTTTAAAGAAAGAATATACATTAATTGCATGAATATCATAGTTTTTGCTAGTGAAATATTTATTTCCTGATTATGAAGTTTTAAGGCAAATTATGAATTTTTAATTTTATAAAAGATTTTGTTGTGCATTGATAACTGTGATTTTCAATGAGAAAGATTCATTTTTCCAAACTCTAAAGGATTTAGTAATTTTTACTTGTACTTATAAACACACATACACACACGCACATGCACATGTTTACATGAACCCACATACACACATGGTTGCACACCACTTTCATTTTCATATCCTCAGATGCCTTCACCTGCACATCACCATGCTCACATACAATTACACACACACATCCACCATCCACTCACACACTCGTACACTTACATATACACACCACTGCCTGTTAGCAACTTTCGACTGAAAACTTAAGTAATTGCTATTCGTTATATAATCCCTGAACCCAGGAATATTCAAAGAGCATTTGAATATTTGATATCCCAACTCACCAGAAAGCCTAGGTATTGCCAGAGAAGTGTGGTAAACAGCAGAGATTTATCTTTTAAATGGTCCTATCTGCTGCATAATTTCTCATGTTTCAACTTGAATTCTTTGGGTAGCAGTCTTTTTTTGTAAACTCTAATTTGCATGCCTGGAAGAAGGGGAGTAAATTACAGGACTTCTTGAAGGTCCCTTTAGCTTGATGGTTTTATGATTAAATCTTGCATTTTAAAGTTGCCCTTCTCTAGAAGGACCAGGCTAGAGGTTCTTTTCTGGTTTATGGCGATTAAAGAGAATTAATGTATCATCTGGTGAATTTTCCTCTAAGACAAACAAGAACAGTATAAAACAGAAACCATAGAGGGAAAAAAGAAAGGAAAGAAGGAAGAGCAAAACAAGCCCTGGAGGTCAGACTTAGAAGTTGAGTGTCTTCTCGGCTGTTAAGTACTATCCTCTAAAGGTATACTCGGGTTCTCTGGATGCTCAGCCAAATAGGATGCTATAAAGGGGTGTGTGTGTGTGTGTGTGT
>LOEQ01006532.1:5424-22099 GCA_001685075.1 Bramus lutescens | reverse complement strand
CTCTCTCTCTCTCTCTCTCTCTCTCTCTCTCTCTCTCTCTCTCTCTGTGCCATGACATGCTTATGGATGGAAATTGTAGGACAACGTGAAGGATTCAGCTTTTCCCCCTTAACCAAGTGGGTTCTTGGTATTGTATTTAGATCATCAAGCCTGGCTACAGATCCCTTTACCAGGTGAGCCATCGTGCATGTCCTGAGATGGGTCATCTCGGTTGTTAACTGAATGGAATGTAGAGTCATCTTGGAGACATATCTGTGGTCAAGTCTGTGAAGACATTTGCAGAGATGTTTTGCTGAGACTAGAAGGCCTTCTTTAATGTGGGCGGCATCATTTTATGAGCTTGAATTTTTTTTTAAATAAAAAGAAATGAGAAAGGGCATGAAGCACCAGCATTCATTTCTCCGTCCTTCTCACACAGTGGATCCGGCATTACCCATGTGACAAGGTGCTTCACGTTCCTACTGTCATGCTTACTAGGCATTCTGGACTGTATCTTCAAATTCTTAAAAACTCCTCATCCAGGAAGTTGGCTTTGGCAGGTATTTGACTCAGCAGTGAGAAAAGCAACCCACGCAGCTTGCATGACTGGAGTGCTCATTAATAAGTGTCTCTCCCTTCTGTATTTTCTCCCGAGACATCTTATACATTATAGCTTTTGCTATCACCATTATCCAGATGACTCTCACAACTGTTGTTCTGGTCTTCTAGAGCTCTAGGTCAATTTCTCCATTATCTGGTTGAACACTTCTAATAGATGTATCAAGGGCATATCAAACTCTATTAGGGTATTTCTTGCTTTTTGACCAAAAACTATATATAGTTGTTTAACACAAATAAAACTTGTTACCTTCCTCATGGACCACCCTAATTTGAAGAAGATTTTTTTTTTACACTGTTAAATTCATTGGAATAAGCAGCTTCCCGGGTGTGTGTGGGGCACTTATCTATGTAGATTATTGGCAGGCCCATTTAGATTAAACCTTCCTAATGCTGCAATAGTTTATCACAGTTCTTCACGTTGTGGTACCTCCAACCATAAAATAGTTTTCATTGCTACTTCATGAATGTAATTCTACTACTGTTATGAATCATAATGTAAATATCTGTGCTTTCTGATGGTCTTAGGTAACCTCTGTAAAAGGGTTGTTTGACCCCCAAAGGGGTCACGACCAACAAGTTAACTGCTTGCTGTTTTAAAACAAGAGAACATCTTTAATCTTTTCCAGAAAGTCTCCATATAGATAAGTAACCTTATGATCTCTTGGGAAGTTTACAAAGTCATGTTTGTACCCATGGCTAGAGATATAACTCAAATCCCATTTATTTTTGACTATTAATCAAAATTCTGAATTTTAGTTTCTGATTTTACAAGCTGCTGATCATGATGGAGGGCTTAGTCCCAGTGACTTTCAAGTCACTTGACAGTATCTAGCTAGCTACCTAATGTAGTTGCTTTAAATAACCTTGGCTATTAACCAGTTAAGCAGAGCCTGGGATCCCTTTCAGTGTTCCTTACTTTAGTGCCACATTTCTTCATTAACTAGGGCATTGATATTGCTCATGACCCTACTCCGTCCACATCTGAGACCCTTATCCTTTGGGCTGTAATTGATCTGATGCTTTAGTGAAGAGAATCATGGAAAATGAAGAACATTAAAGTGAAGGTGAAGTTTCTTTACATGGGCCAGAAGTGCTTATTCAAATGCAAACACAGGCGGATTCACATTGTCTGTCTCTGTCCCTGTCCATCACCACCACCCCCCCCAGGCCCCGTGCACTATTAACACTTGAGAGCTATCCTATTGCTCTTGGTATGAAGGTAACAAAACCTCATTTATAAAAACATGCACAGCTTGACCCTTCTATTTACTCACCCTATTCCCATCATTTTCTACCCATGTCTGCCTCAAAGTCTTCTAGGGTTTTCCATGGTACCCTCTTCAGTAAGACCTCACCTTAAGAGTCCATTGTGCCTTTGTCACCTGGGTAGCCTTTGAACTCTCATGCTGTCAGAGGAAACAAGTGTCACTTCCTTAAAAAGCTCTTCCTGAATCAGGTAAGCTTCATGCACTAAAATTTAAGACAACTTTCATTTCTCCCCTGTAGAACTGATGATAATTAAATTTTCATGTTTCCTGTGTGATTGTTGACTAAACATTCGTGTCTCCTACTAGGTTTTATTTTCTCAACAGGCAGCAACTATGTTTTCTTTAGTTTTGTCTCTTGGTGGCTATATCATAGTGACTGCTAAATGATCAATGTTAATATGCATTTTTTAAGTGGATGAATCAGAAATGACGAATGAACAAAAGATTCTACCAGCTTGGAATTAAACAGCTTATATCTCTGCAAGCATGTGGAGATACTCATTTTAAAAGCAAACCATCCCTGATATATATTTGTAGCTACAGGCTTTTCTGAGTTGCATATTTAAGGTTGCTTTGTGGAACAAAGCAAGTCTTGCAAAGGTCAGAGCAGAAAGACAAGAAACAAATTTGTTCTGCTTGGAGACTCATAGCGAATCTTTACATGGCTGGAACATTCTTTTTTTCTTCCTCTTCTCACTTGGTGTCTTAGCAACATATGTTACCATTATCGTAGGGCAATATACAGATAGTATCTGCTGAAATACTGCTTTTTAAAAATCAATTTTGAAATAAAATACTTGGAATTGCATTTTCAAATATATATGTGCATATGCATGATGTCTGCAGAAAAGAATATATATATTCATAGTGTACAATATTTAGTTTTCATGTAGCTATGACCCCCAATTTTTTTTTTAGCAACAACATATATATCTAATTTCTGGAGAAAAGTTCTCTTAAGTATCTGAATACATAGTTTTAACAATGTTTTTTATGGTTAAATTTAATGTTTTAATTAAATACAGCAGTTTTTGGTTCATAAGAACATGTAAAGTTTTCTTTCTTTTCTGCTCCATTAAGGTATCCTTTCTCTGCCACCATTGTCCTCAGCATAACAGTGCATTTATATCCTTGGTGAACCTCTGTTGATCCATCACGCTCACTCCAAAGTTAGTTCATATGACAGATCCCACTCGAGGCCCATCACAGAGTTTGGATAGATGATAAAGTATTACAGATAGTCACCACTAACAAGGAGCAGAATTTTTATTCTATAGTATCCCCGTCCTTTTTTTCTTTCATTCCCTTTTCCAGCCTCTGAAATCACTTGCCAATTACAATCTCCCTTATTTATTTTCTGCTTTGTCAAGTCATGTAGTTGGAAGCATACAGTAAGAAGCTTTGCTAGGTCGGCACTTTTCACATTCTAGTATGTGTAAAATATTCTAGTAGAGTATTATGGTGAATTTGATATGGCTTGTTAGCTCATTTTGTTTAGCACCGAGTCATGTTACCTTGTTTGGTTAAGAGGGCTTGTCCATCATGCAGAAGGGTATTTAGGTTGCTCTTACATTTTGGTAATTATTTATTTTTGTTTTAAAAATCTGTGTATGTGTTTGTGTATGGGCATGTGTGCATGTGCGTACTCACACAAACTACGTGCACTTGAGTGTGTGTGTTCACAAAGCCTAGAAGTTGGCTTCAGATCCCCTGGTCTGGGAGTTACAGGTGATTGTAACCTTTGCACATGGATGCTGAGAAATGAACTTGGTTTTTCTGCAAGAGTAGAAAGAGCTGTTAAATGTCAGGCTGCTCTCCAATCCCATGTTTTTGCAAATGTGAATAAAGTTTCACTAAATATTTATAATCATGCATGACCTTAAAAACTTTTAAATTCCTTAGAAGACTACCAAGAACGTGACTTCTGCGTTGAATGATATAAATGGGCTTAGTTTGGTCAGGACTGCCAAACTCTTTGCAACTGGCCTTCTTTAGTATTCTACTCTCAAGGAATGAGTTCCTGTTGTATCCTATTTTTTCATCATTTGAATTTTAACTGTGCTCTGTATTGGGACAGTTCTAACAAGTGGGAACCAGTATCTTAACTGCTGATTTCATTTTCATTCCCTGATGATATTTTAGTATATAGAACATAATTTCATATGCTTCATTTCCATTTGTATGTAGTCAATGCTGATGACATGTCTATTAATGTCTTTGGTTCATTAATAAAAATAAGTTGTTTTCATTTTTTGATATATTTTCCTCTTATTGAAAAAGATTTTTTTTCCTTAGAAAATACATCCTGATTATGCCTTTCTCTCTCTCTATTTCTCCCAGTTCTTCAACCCCTCCTCTACCATCCATATTTACTCCCTCTCTGTCTCACAGAAAACAAAAAGGTTTCCAAGGGCTAAAAATAAAATAAATTATAATAAGATAAAACAAAAACTAATACATTGGAATTGGACAAAATAAACAAGGAGAAGGAAAAGAGCTCAAGAAAACACCTAAGAAACAGAGACCTAATTGTTCCACCCATGAATCCCATAAAAAATACTAAATCGGAAGCCACCATAATCTATACGCAGAGGACCTGGTGCAGACCAGTGTAGTTCTTGTGCATGGAATAACTCTCAATTTATGTAGCATTTTGAGTGTTTTATGCATCAGCATTGTCTAGTTTTGTCATATATAAAGTTCATACTAGATCCATTTGAGGAACACTCTACAATTCAGATTTATTCAACTCCTGATTTTAAAAGTTTTGAAGTGCTTAATATCATGAGTCTTAATTTCAAGCCCTGCTTGTCCAGCATATGTAAGGAAGTGATTGTTTGCACTCACCCTGGTGTTGGAGCCAGCCTTCGTGGATACTGTGTAATCCTTTGTCACCAAATAACAATACCATTGCCTGACCTTTGTACATTTTCTTTATATACAGCAACCATGATATTAACCCTTCTTTGTTCTAGGATATTGCTCTTTGTTGATTCTTTCAGAATGTTTTCATAGGATATTGTGACATCCAAACAAAGACTCTTATTTCTTCCTTCCAGAATACTTAAATGATAGCTTTGTATCTTCTCTTTGTTTACTATTTCTTCTAAAACAACTATGGGAATTTGTTTGTTGTCATATCAGTATTAAGTATTGGAACTTTTAGAAGGATTAATGCCGTGATTAATCTATAGTGGAATTGATGCCACTAAAATGAATGCATTCAGGGTCCCTTTGCCTCCTTGCCATTTCTGCCTTCAACTCTGTAATGATGGCACAGTGAGAAATCCCTGCCTATATGTCAGGACCTTAATCTTGGTCTCTCTAGTTGGAAGAAATGTTGAAAAATTAATTTCCATTTTATTTTTGTAACCTATGCCCTTTCAGTCTTAAGAGCACAAAACAGACTGTAATAATATTGTTTTATTTGGTGTTGTCAAAGAGTAGTTAATCTCATTCTTGCACTGAGTTGGAAAGCCTTGTGTTTCCCCTCCACTAAGTAGTATGATATTTGATGGAGGTTTTTTGTTTGTTGGTTGGTTGACTTTTTCTTTTCTTTGTTTAGTTTTGTTTTAAATTGTGTGTGTGTGTGTGTAAGCTCATCATTCCAGTTGAGAAATCTAGCCTCTATTCTTTATTTACTGTATTTTATTGCATGAGTTAATGTTATATTTCATCAAATATTCTTAAACTATTGGCACAATCATACAATTGAGTTACTAGCCTGTTGAAATGATGGATTACAAACATGAATATTTGAATGCTGAATCATCTTTTATATTTGATAAATTTCAATCTGTTATGGTGTATTACTATTTTTATTTGTTTCAACTCACTAATGTTTTGTTGATGAATTTTTTAGCATGTTTTCCTTTCCTTTAATGAAAATAGATATTTTATAATACAATGTATTCTGATCGCAATCCCCCCTCCATTCCTCTGAGATTCTACCCATCTCCCTTCCCATGTGGATCCACACCCTGTCTCTTTTTAGAAAACAGACATCTAAAGAATAATAATAAAAATAAAAAAGCAAGACACAAACAAATAAACAATAATAGGACAAAATAAATAAAAGAAAAAGAGCATAAGAAAAAGCTTGAAATTTTTTCAATTTGCATACATATCATTTAATTATGTTTTTATGGTAGAAACTGATAACATGACCCACTGATAATTTGTACTCTAAAACTCAACAGAAATACATGAAATAAGTTATATAGAACAATAATGGTAAGCTATAATGACATGAAAATAAAAGAGTTAAAAATAACCTCAAAGATGACTTAAGTTTTATGGTTTCAAATTGGCTAGACTTAAAAGCCCTTGAATATTTCCTTTTTCAATGAAGGTGTTGTGCAGTATTTGGAGATCAACATTTGTAGGAGGGGGCCCGCTTGTTTGTCCCAGCCGCTCAGATCCAAAATAACCACACAGAAACTGTATTAATTAAATCACTGATTGACCCATTAGCTCTAGCTTCTTATTGGCTAATCCCTTACATGTTAATTTAACCAATTTCTATTCATCTGTTTATCACCACTTGGTAGTGANTCAATTTGCATACATATCATTTAATTATGTTTTTATGGTAGAAACTGATAACATGACCCACTGATAATTTGTACTCTAAAACTCAACAGAAATACATGAAATAAGTTATATAGAACAATAATGGTAAGCTATAATGACATGAAAATAAAAGAGTTAAAAATAACCTCAAAGATGACTTAAGTTTTATGGTTTCAAATTGGCTAGACTTAAAAGCCCTTGAATATTTCCTTTTTCAATGAAGGTGTTGTGCAGTATTTGGAGATCAACATTTGTAGGAGGGGGCCCGCTTGTTTGTCCCAGCCGCTCAGATCCAAAATAACCACACAGAAACTGTATTAATTAAATCACTGATTGACCCATTAGCTCTAGCTTCTTATTGGCTAATCCCTTACATGTTAATTTAACCAATTTCTATTCATCTGTTTATCACCACTTGGTAGTGACTTACTGGCAAAGATTTGGCATATATGACTCTGGTGGCTCCATGGTATCTCTCTCTCTGCCTTCCTTCTCCCAGCAATCAGTTCCATCTTCCCTGCCTATCAACAGGCCAGGGCAGTTTCTTTATTCATGTAGATGCAGAGACACACATGTTCCTAGCAAAGGAATTTTAAAACAGAAAACCAGAAGTCTATACACACACACACACACACACACACACACACACACACAAATGACTGGTAAAGTAAAAACCAAAAGCAAGCAAGCAAACAAGCAGAAAAAAAAAACACCAAAAAACCAAAAGTACAGCCCTTTCAAAACCTTATAGACAAAGGACTTCCAAAGATGCCTTTGAGTTCGTTTTTTGTTAGCCATCTACTTCTGGGTAAGGGGGCTGCACTTAAGGCTAGTTTGTATCCCCAGTGAGACTGTTGGCTAGAACTAGTTTTTCATTTGTGAGTAATTATCAATTGGACTTAGTGTCTGTGCTTGTGGTGGGGACTTTTTCCCTCAATTCCTCTCAGCACTGGGAACCTGTCTTAGGCAGACTCAGGTCCTGTGCATGCTGCCACAGTTTCTGTGAATTCATATGAGATTTTTGTGCCTTAGAATTATTATCCTTCACTGTTGCTTTCTTATAAAATATTTGTGTGGTTTTGATAGTAGAGTAGTGCTGGCATTATAGAAGGAACACAATTCATATTCCTCTGTTTTCATTTCTTTTGAGATTGTAAAGAATTAGTATAATGTCGTTTCTTAAATGATTGATTACATTTAGCTAGGAAACTAATCTGGATCACATTACTTTGATTTTTGGAGACTGTTGATGCTCTTTCACCAATAAATATATAATTATTTGTGCTATCCAGCTTCTTTGTAATATGGTAATGTGTATCTTTGAAAAGATTATTCCATTTCATTTCACGTGGCTAAGAATCATTCTTAGTAGTCTTCCATTAACCCTTTAATGTCTACAGGATCTATAAGGTCTTCTTTTGTACATTTGAAAGTTACTTAAGTATTATTTCTTATTAAGCTTGACTATGGATTATAGTTTTTAGCTATCTTTTTAATGACCTAATTTTTTACATTAATATATTTAATTATATATATATGAAACAAAATTAAAAATATAAGGAGAAATTTGAGTCAGTAGTACCCAAGGAATGTACAAATGAATAGCAATAAAATCAAATAATGAAAAAAGTAAAAGGTAAATCCTTTTAGAAAATTAAGGCAGATTGCTAGACTTTCATCTTCTTGTAACTTCCAAAATTTTAATCTTATTAATCTCTATTTATTTGTTTTAATTTTTAATAGCCCACTGACCTCATAAAGCCCTTCCCTGTGCCCAAATTTTGAATATAATTCTGAATGCATCCTGCTCACAGTTGTTATTTACTAATAATAAGAAAATGGCATCGCTTTATCTACAGTGTGCCTATCTACATGTTCATCTAGTCATTAAGAAAACTTGGCAGTTTCATCTACTGCTGCTATTGGCTAGAATTCTGCACAAATCCTTTAAGTATTATTTCACTGAATTCTTTTCCACTTATATTTCTTGAGTGTCTCTTATCTGACTCCCTGTGGTGGTTTGAATGAGAATGTCCCTCATAGGTTCTTATATTTGAATGTTTCATCCACAGTTGGTGGAACTATTTGGGGAGGGATTAGGAGGTGTAGCTTTGTTGAAGGAAGTCTATTACTAGGGCTGGCCTTTAAGCCTTAAAAATTTACACCATTCTGACAGCTTCTTCTCTGCCTTGTGCTTATTCATCAGGATTAGGCTCTCAGCTCCAGTTCTATGCCTACTTCACTGTTGCTGTGTTCCCTACCGTGCCGATCATGCACTTAACCTCTGAAACTCTAAGCCACCATAAAGTCTTTCTTCTATAAGTTACTTTGGTCATGGTGTTTTATCAAAGCAATCAAAAATAGCTAATAAATACTCACAAGCAGTTTATGATTGGATAGTATATGGTGTTAATGCTGTCTTGAATTTTCTGTGAATTATAAGGGCTATTAGCATATAATCTATTTATCTCTGAAATATTTTTAAAATATATGTCCTTTCTACCTTACAATATTTCTCGAAGAGTAAAAATAATGTAATCTACTATAATACAAAGAATGGCATTAATATGACTGAATTCATATTAGTACCAGTGAAATGACAAATAGGGAGATACCACAACTCTTCCTTAGAGAAAACACACATGCACAAGACTCATACAAGATGAAGCCAGTCAAAAATCCCAGTATAGATGAGGGAGGTGATCACAGAATCCTAGCATTGCCTGAGAATTTACTGGAAATAAATGGTGCTTAGAGAGGGATTATCTGGTTTCATCAGGGATGTGCTCCCTGAGAAGGTAAGCATGCTCTGGTACATATATCATAGTCATGCACATAAAGAATTAAATGAAGTAATTGGGTATCTAACAAGATAGCGTAAAAGAACATATGATTTTGGGAGGGAGAAAGGTGGATGTGATAGAGGATTTTTACATATTTACATATTTAATAAAATAATTTTAAAATGTCAAAGAGTTAGAGAGATGACATATAGATAGCTGCTAGATGATAGATACATAGATATATAGATAGATGATAGATAGATAGATCATAGCAAGATGATAGACAGACTCATTCCTTGATATGGAAAAGGAATCTCACTTCCATATTATCGAGTTTCATGATGACTCATTTCAAAACATGAAAAGGGGAAAATAGTAAATTTTGTGAGATAAGGACAAGATAAGTAAGGCACCTTAAACTGTGATAACCATAAAAAGTCATGTGAACATCTTATAGTTTGTATATAATGTTAGGTTTCTGTACCGCTATGACATCTGTCTCCAAGCCTGCAACCCTTTTCTAACAAAGACTATATTAGACAAATTCAAGTGTCAGAACTACATAAATCCCAATCAGTAGACTTTAAAAATGCCAAGATCATGAAAAATGAGGTCAGTTAAGACCTTTCTCCATTTTCAGGGAGACTGAAAAGGTTTGATATATGAATGCTGTGTGGAATCCATTTTGCAACCCTCAATCAGAAAAAGGTGCAAAAATCTGCTGGAACAAGAACTGAATATGTAATTTAGTTAATAATGTGGTATTGGTGTAATTTGATGTTTTGACAAATCACCATGCTTATGCAATATTGACACCAAATGCCTTACTGGTGGCTTTTTACCAAAACCAAAGTCTTTGCCTTGCAGTGGTGGCATGGGCCTTTAGTCTTAGATCTTTGCAAGCAGAGGCAGGTGGATCTCTGTAAGCTCAAGACCAGTCTTGTCTGTAGAGCAAGTTCCAGAATAGCCAGTGCTACACAGTGAAACCTTGCCTGAAAACAACCAACCTACCAAACTAAACCATCCAATGAAACAAACAAAAAAACAATGTCCTTATTGTTCTCTGACATTATTCTTTGTAAATGTCTTTATTTCATTGTCTTGATGGATAAAAATAGATAGACACAGATACACACATCATCAACCCTACCATCACCATCAAATAAATAAATAAATATAAAAGAGAGTTTGAAATAATTGTTAGGGAGAAAGAGTCTTTTTTCCTTACAAGTATTGTTATAAGTCCTCATACTCCAGTCGGTAACCTTATGTCCATGCATATGTGGGCAGCACTATATACAGAGAGAGAGAGGAGAGAGAGAGAGAGAGAGAGAGAGAGAGAGAGAGGATAGACAGGTGTAAAAGGAGGACATGTAGCTGGGAGGGAGACATGATGAGGGATAGGCTAGGCTCTGGGGAGATTTGGGTGGGGAATGAGGCATGGGCATGATTAATATGCATTGTACAAATATATTTAATTTCTTCAGTACACATATATGACATTTTCAAGAATAAATAAAAAAATCCCCATTTCATTTTTGAATGTAGTTTTGAACCACTTAGAGGGATCTGAGACAGTTTTGTTTGTTGGCTCGCTGTGACACTATGTCTTGTGAAAAATGGTTGGGGATTGGCCTTTCAGTAAGTCTCACCAAGTTTTCATGCATATGGTACTGGTGACTGGAGGGTTGGTAGATACGCTTGGATTTGTTTCAGAAGGAAAAATGTTAGAAAGTTTTGAAATTATCCTGACATTAGGATCTTGACAGAAAAGCAAAGGGTTTCTTTGATGCATGGGACGTAATAGGAAAATCCACCCTAATCAGGTTTCCAGGAAAGCAAGGTAAAATGTTTCATGTAAATATTTTAGGAATGAAATGACAACAGTTGGGTTTTTTTCATGAATTCGATAACAATGTAAAAATTTCTCCTTATCATGGAGACAAAAATTAAAAAAAAACCAAAACATTGAACAATAAGCCACTTCCTGAAGTCAGGAAATGTCTTCTTAGTTATGAGAAATATTAACTAAAATGATGATGAATGAATTTACAGATCTGTATTTTCCTCCCTTTTTATCTCATAAATTCTAAGATATGACTCATGTTATTTAAAGATTTATTTTCTTCTATTGTTGATAAAGCCAATCTTTGATATAAAAGTTATAATCTTATTCATCCTGTTTCTCACCGAATAAGAATGCAGTTGTTATTTGAGTATGTAAAATGTCTACTTTTTGGAAGTTTTTCATTTTATATTTGGAAAAAAATGATGCGGTAAAATGCCATTCGATGAGAAACAGCTAATATATTTATTTCCTTTCCCATACAGAGTCAAATAAATGTGCCTCAGGCAAAACAGTCTGTCAAATGACATTCAGAAAGCAAACACAGTGCATAGAGGGACCATTACTTTAAAAAACTGTTTTTTCATTATAGCTCTACTCAAGGGTTCAAAAATCTGGGAATCTTTCATAAAGCAGTAATTTTCTTTAGAATATACATTTGAAATCAAGTGTATTTTGACATGAGTGGAAGGTTTCATATTGAAAACCATGAAAAAGACAAGCTATTTCCCAATATTAGGTAGAGAATGCATTCTTTTATTTTTGGCCTGTGTAACAATGCTGCTGACAGTGTTCTTTCTAGGACTGGATGGAGAAACACTCTAAAATTTTACCTGTGTGATTTCTGAGTCATACCTGGTTTCTATACTCCATCAATATTGTCAGTAGTCTTGTCTTGCTTCAAGTCTAAGAATCAGAGTGATTTTGGAACCAGGGACAACAGCCAACTCAGCCCACCAGGGGGACCAACTGTACATATCAGGCTTCATCCTCTCAGAAAGACAAGAGGACTCCCCCTGTGCTTGTTTCTTCAGTTTGTAAAAGGAGATATTTCTTGATAGTTATTATGATATTTCAAGATCTGAGTATTAAAAAGAAAGAAAAATAAAGATTCCATGAAAGAATTGTTGCAATGTGCAAAATTTTAAATTAATGTTTTTAAGATAAGCTGTATTGTAATAGTGTTTGTTTTCATTTGCATGTTTGTCATTGTTTTGTGAAGTATTTTGCATGAAATAGCATTTATGTCTAAGGTCTTTTATTCATAGTCTTTTTGAAATATGTACATATAATTCAATAAATATGACAGGGACTGATGCTTTGTACACACATGTCAAAGCTTGCATGTTTATGTGTGTTTAATTACTAATATTATGCAGAATATTTAGGCAAACATTGCATTCTTTGTATATTATTACAAGATTATATGATGCCATATATATTTGCTTTTAACTTGATAAAAGTCTTATACATAAAATTTTCTATAAATTATATCTCTTGTGTCAAAAAGTTACATAACACACTAGAGAAAAGTGAAACACAGGTTTTCCTTTTGGTCACAGGTCTATTTTAAGCTAAACAAACCATAAGCTAGAAAGTGACATATTTCAATCAAAAAGAATGAAAGATTGAAGGCAAACTTATAACTTTAACTTGCTTTGGTTTGTGTGATTCTCACTATGGGCTCAGATAGGTGTCATTGTTAAAGAACAAACTGATCATGTACTTAAGTCTGGGAAGTCAGGTTAGATTTCTGATTTTATATTTTTGATTGTGAGTCCCGCCTTTAACAGCTGAGTCTCTCTCCAGCTCTTCTGTTTTTAAATACACATTGTTGTACTTGATACACTCAAAAAATGTAGTTGTGTTAAGAGAGGTTTTTAATTGAACATCCAAAATTCACTTTTTTTTTCTGACCACCAAAAGAGGAAAAAGTTGTGCAGTGACACATTTTATCACTCTGATATTTTTGTGTCCCCTTCATTAATTGCATTAGATACTTTGAACCACTAATTTAAGTTCTCCTTAGTATTCATTCAAGGCTATTAGAAGAATATGTGAACTATAAGTCAAATGAGATCCTGATGTTTTATGCAGAAGGAGCATATATTATTTCTTTGAGATCACTGGATTATTAATGTCCTTTCCATTTCACAGCTGCTCTGTACTGCAAACCACAGGGGTGGCGTTTCTTTGTATGTTTTGAGTGCAGTGCTAAGTCAGATAGAAATCAGCAAACCCAGACATTCTAGACACACTGTACAAGTGCCCTATATCTTCTGCACTAAGAGAGTTGACTGCCATGAGAGTTATGAGTACAGAAGAGGAGATGGTAAGGAGGTAGCAGGTACTTTTTCTTTTGGCACACAAGGAAAGCATATTTTTGGAAGCTTTATGGTAGCACACTCATTGAAACCAAGTGATGAGTAAGATCATTCCAAAACAAGTCTTACTGATTTTTTTTTCCTGGATGTGGTCCAATATAATGTGAACCAATAACAAATTCTACCATGTAATTAAGGTTGGTACAGTGAGCGATCAAATATCTATGCAGTAAATGTTTATTTAAGTCATAATTAAATATGGTCAGATACAGCTCAAGATAGACCTTGGTTAGAACTGTATTTTATGCAGGTTCTTTAAAAGGTAACAGGTCTGTTGCCTTTAGAATTGCAAGGAAAAATTCAGTGTGCTGGCAATACCCAACTCAGTGACTTGTTGTTATGCCATCCATCCATCAATAAGAGGACTGTATATAGTCTGAGGAGTTTTTACAGTTATGACACTCTTGGTAGTGATCTTCATCTCCTGAAGACAGCAATAACACAGGGACCACTTCACCTCAAAAGATGATGAGATAGTCCAAGCAGCCAGGATTTCTGAGTCATGTTAAAACAATTCAATCATTTATCCTAGACAGAGAAAGTAGGGATGCTCACAGCAGCAGCAACTGAAGAACCTTCATCATTGTTAAGACCTTGGCTTGAGTTTTCCTGGAGTAGTTATCATGTAACCTTGCCTGTCAGGCATTGCTGAAAGTAGCTACAACCTGAGTTGAGGAATGACAGATGGGGGATGAGTCGGTAAAGTAGCACTAGGGGCTCCAGTCTAGGGCTTCTAAATTGTCAGGTGCTGTTAATAAGTAATATGAAAATTCCTCAGTGGGTGAATGAGCTATCTTAATTAGTTCACTAGTATTTTGGTAGACTCTGTCTACAAATATCTGTAGCTACTCAGTTTGGTTTATTTTCTTTAGCAGCAAGAGGTCAAAATATGCGACAAGTAGCTTTTGTTCAGTTTTTGTTTTCAGTGAAATTGTGCAGAAATCAATTGGTTTCATACATTAGTGTGCATGGACTAATGTAACAATTGTGACAAAAGGGTTGAGCACAGAATATGTGTTTATTACAGCGGTGGAGGATGAGAAATCAGGGAACTGACTGATGTGTTTTTGATGAGGCTTCTAGTTTTATTTAAAAGATGGCTGCATGTTCTTTACATGGTGGTCAAACAGATTGATCCCTTGCTTAGAATGTCAGTAGCCCCATCTGATCTGGGTTACCATCTTTATGACTTAACCCAACCTTCATCAGCATTACTTATAGACCCTATCTCATACTGGGGTTAACAATAACCTCAACATATATATTTAGGGGTCGTAGAATGGGCCTTAAATTTGAGATATTCTTTTGAAAATCCTGGAAGCTTAAATCTCTGGAAATCCTTATCTATGAAGTTATATGATACTCTCTGTAGTTGTCCTATGACAACTCTGCCCATGCTTTGGACCATTCTCCTCAAGTTAGCACTGCCCATGTTAGAGGACTATTTCTGTGCTGAAACCAGGGTAATGAAGTGGCCCTTATACTGTTTACTTTGTTCCCTTTAAATGCCTGTGATTTGAAAGTTGATTTCCTAAGAATTTCTACTTTTTACTTTCCTTCTCCAAACAACCATTTCTTTTCTGTGGAGCTTTATCAGGCCTGCTTCATGCTTACTGCTCTATCTGAATTCTGCCTTGTTGGAAGAGGCCTCTTGTTTGTTCCCAGCTACTCAGCCCTGAATTAACCACACAAAAACTGTATTAATTAAATCACTGCTTGGCCCATTAGCTGTAGTTCTTATTGACAAGCTGTTACTTATTAATTTAACCCATCTCCATTAATCTGTGTATTGGCATGAAGCTATAGCTTACCAGGTAAAGTTCTGGCATCTGTCTCCTGTGGGGCTTCATGGCTTCTCACTAAATCTGCCATCTTTCTTCCAGCATTCAGTTTAGTTTCCCCTGACTATATCTGCTCTACCCTGTCACAAGCCCAAAACAGCTTCTTTATTAACCAGTGGTACCCACAGCATACAGTGGGGAATCCCACATCACCTCTCCTTTTCTGTTTAAATAAAAAGGAAGGCTTTAACATTAACATAGTAAAATTACATATAACAAGACAGGCATCAAGCAAAATTATAGTTAAAATATTCATATTTATCTTTTATTATAACTATGGAAAACTATAATATTCTTCAACTCCATCAAAGGCTCTAGAAAGATACAATATTATCTAAATCAATAGGAAGTGCATTGTTAAGCACCTTCTAAAACTCTAGAAATGACAGAGACATCTCTCTGCCTGGACAGTCACCCAAAGTTCTTCGGTAACATTGGGGTATCCATCTTCAACCAACAGACCAATAATATCCCTGAAGTAGGAAGGTTCAAAGACAGTTCCGCCTATATTGGCAGTTTGTCAGTCACTTTCTTCTGTGCCCTGCAGAATGTCTGGCAGACTCTTTCATTAAGCAGGAATCCTGAAAGACCATCTCACCTCTAGGCAAGTTCAGCAGTCATTTCTCTCTGTGGCTCCTATACATCTAGTTCATACAGCACAATATCAAGCAGTCCAGGCAAGAGCAGTTTCTTGCCCAAATGGATAACCAACACCATAAGGAGCTTCTTTGGAGCCCATCATCTTCTTGAAGTAGCTTGGTGCTACCAGGAGCAGATGTGTCTCATTGTCATGAAAAGTACTAATTTCTTAAAACATTTCAAATGATGTATTCTGTAGTCTTTGAAAGGTTTGAAGAATGTCTATTCATCTGAAATATATCTCTATACATCTAGAAAAATGTAACTAAAATGACCACAAGCTTGACTATTATAGATGATTATCTATTAACCTATATTTCTTAATATCTGTTAAGACTACATTAGATTTTTAAATGAACTGTACAAACACAATACCTTAATCAAGAGAAAAAATATACATATAACAAAATTGACCTAAAATTTGTATCAATAAACCAAGATTTATGCAAATGCAAATCCCTATAGCATATCCCCCTTTAAATGTAAATTAACATATATAAACAATCATTTAGGAAATTTGGGCATAGTTCTCTCTAAACTGCTTTCTCCTTTTTATTGGACTAAGTATTTTTGGGTGTGTTCACAGCAACCTTTTGAGGGGGGTTCTTGGTCCATCAAAACAAATTAGTCTGTACGGAAAGCACAGGTTCTCAACCTCTGTGGAAACAAAATAAGAACCTCTTTTTCAAAGCAACATATCCTAGGTCCAAATTTTGAAGAAGGATACATATATATATATATA
>LOEQ01006531.1:90679-103418 GCA_001685075.1 Bramus lutescens | reverse complement strand
CACACAAATTGTATTCATTTAAGCACTGCCTGGCCCATTATATCTAGCCTCTTCTTTGGTAACTCTCACATCTTAATTAACCCATTTTTAATGATCTTGTAGCACCACGAGGTGGTGGCTTACAGGGAAGATTCTAACCTACTTCCATCTTGGGCCGGAGCTTCATGGTCTGCCTAAAGCTGCTTTCTTTCTCCCAGCATTCTGTTCTGTCTACTCCACCCACCTAAGGGCTGGCCTATCAAAAGGCCAAGGCAGTTTCTTTATTAACCAATGAAGATCCCAAGATCAAATATTGTAGCTTAGCCTGTTCTATGGGTTCCTTCACATAAAAAGGAGCTGCCATCTGTGTACCAGGTATAATTTGGCCTGGGACAGTTTGCCCTACTGTATATGTAAGGGGTGGGGCAATAGATCCTCTAAGTTCTCTATGTAGGAGTGAGATGGGGAATAATTAATGTTAGTTTGAGAGGTAGGAGATTTGAGATATTAGGGGTGGGCAGCATTGGAAAGTGAACTGTGGCATCTTCTACTAGTGCCACCTGCAGGGAAAGAACTCAGGAAGTGGGTAAGGTTTGTAAGCCTTTGTAAGTTAAGAGGTGGGAGAAGACATTGGTGGGCAACCCAAAAGTTAGTTTCTTTGACTCACAAATCAGAAGCTCAGCACCACTAAAGCACGTTTGCAGGGTGCCCAGCCCTGAGTAGTGATGTCCAGCTTCTTTTACAGGTATGCTACAGGTGCAAAAGGTCTCAGCTGATGTCCTAGGACCCCAAGGGATTATCCCTTCTTCTCTGTTACTTAGAGGGAGAAAGGATGAGTTAATTTTGGGAAATGAAGAGCTGGGGCCTGGATAAGGGATTGTTGGAGTCTCTGGGAGGATTCAGTAATGGGATGGAGAAGGGGCTCATGCAGAGCCTAGAGCTGCCTCATATAAGGGGCGGGCAAGGAGAGAAAAAGAGGGGATCCAGGAATGCAGGAAGCCCGCTATTCCTAGGAACAATGAAACCTTTTTTTTCATGGATGGAACTTCAAGGGACTGAATTAGCTTTTTTCTGTCTAGGGTAATAGCTTTTTGGATTGGGGTAATAGTTAATCCCAAGTAAATGACCTGAGAGGTAGACATTTAGGCCTTAGAAGGTGAGATTCTATAGCCCCTTTTGGATAGGAAATTTAAAAGAGCAGAGCTATCAGTTTTGTTGATCTCCAGTGATGGACTGCAAGGTAAAATATCATTCACATACTGCATGAGTTTAGACGTAGGGAGAGCCAGTGAGAGAAGACCAGAAGCGAAAGCCTGACCAAACAGGTGTGAGCTGTCCCAGAATCCCTGGGGAAGGAGAGTCCAGGTGAGCTGTGTGGAGAGGTGAGCATCTGGATTAGTTCAGGTGAAGGCAAAGATATTTTGAGATTGAGAGCTGAGAGGAATAGAGAAAAAAGCACCTTGAGCACCTCTGCAATATGTTGAAGTGCTGTTATGAAACAATGACATTTTGTTAGGCTGAACTCCTGATAAATATCTCCTGCTGCCTTCTTCCCTAGTCTACCCTAGTAAAAACCTGTCCTTCATTTCTGATTTCCTTGAAATTGTTCATTTGGATTTGTGGAGAAAATAACTGATAGAGGTCCCCTTCCTGTATTTCTCTAACAATGTAACTTTCATTAATTGGATTCTAGCACTGATGTTAGTTAAGGTGACTGACAGTGGCGAAATAGGGCACAAGAAAAGGGAGCTGTTATTTCTAGTCAAGGGCTGTCCAGACAAGCTTTACTTTGATTTTAATTTATAATGAAATTGAGCATGATAACATTCTTTTAGGTCATATGGCAATTTATAGCAGCTGGATAGTATGAAAAAAAATTGTCTACATTCACAAAAGGGATTGTTTCGGTTTCTGTTTGAAATGTAGAAAAGCACTGTGTGTGTGACAGTCTCCCACGGTGCCATAGGATAACTCTGCAGTCATCACTAACATTAATCAAATACAAATGGTTCCCTATCTGTCTTTGATATCAAGCTCTTCCTGATAATCCAAACCCTTCTTTTCAGTGTCTTTACTGAGTTTAGCTCCCTGATGAACACTGAATGGTGAAGGTGGCCTACATGCAAGTTGACAATCTCAGGTTAAGTGAAGTACTTGCTGTGATCTGTGTCAAAGTCAGTTGAGTGGAGAAGAGGTAAGAACTATCAGAGGGCCTTGAGAATATGGTTCAAGTCATCCCTCAGCAATACTACAAGGTTTGCTGACGGGGTCTGATCACCCATGTGATTGCTCATTTACAGGAAGTAAGTGGAAATAGGTTAGGGAGATGGCTCAGTGCAGAAAGCTTTTACAGCACAAGTGTGAGTACTTGAGGTTAGATCCCTAGCATCCACATGAATAAATACAGTTTAAATATGGCAGCCTGCTTCTAATCCCAGCTTTGTGGGGGAGCATGAAATCCTTGAACATGTTGGCTGCTATATTAGCTCACCAGTGAGCTTCAGGTTCAGCACAAAGATGCTGCCTCTGTATATATGATAGAGCACAATCAGTGTAGATGCTTAGAGCAAACTAACATTTGCACACTCAAATGTACACAGGTGCTTATGCATGCACATATCATACATACATACATGCGTACACAAAGGAGAAGAAAAGAAAACTTCCTGTGCATAATTTCTAATGATCAGTGTGGAAACTGACTGTCACTGACATAAATCAGAAAGAACACTAAAGCCTCTTGACCCTTTCTCTCTTCAGATTGAGTCTTTCAGTCCCAAGCTGTCCATGACATTTGTGATCTTCATCTGAGATAAGGGTACCAAAATCTGAGTGGGCTATTTTCTCATTCCCATCACATGGAGAGAAAGCACAATAGTTTAGTCCTCATATGGCACCATTGAATAGCAACTGAAATCTTCTCCAATCTCACTGGATAGCCAGGGATGACATGTCTTCACCACCAAAGTGCTAGAATTAAAAGTGTGTACCACAAAACCCAGATTATATGGTACTGAGACTAGAACCCAGGCTTCTGGCATTCGTCAATACATCTACCAACTTAGCTATATCCTTAGCCTACCACTGAACCCTTTCAAAATGTAGATCTTATTTAAATTATATGTATGTGGCTGCATCTGTATGTACAAGTGAATACAAGAGCTCAAAAGGTCATAAGGGAGTATTAGATGATCTGCAGCTAGAATTATAGGTGTTTGTGGGCCCCCGGACATGAGTACTGGGAATTAAACATGTCATCTGCAAGAGCAGTGAGTGCCCTTAGTCTATAGTTATAACCCTTTTGGACTCTTCTTTGTAGTAGTTCTTATCTCTGCACTGAAGGTCTGGATTTTGCTGGACTGCCACACTTTAGAAGTAGGGGTGGATGGTGTCAGAGCTTTGTCTGTCTGCTACTTGCCATTCAGCTGTTTATTTATCTATGATGTGAACTGGATGTTGTTGCCCATACTCTCCCTTAAAAGAAATCATTCCAATCATTTTTGAGTACTGAATATATCCACCAAGGATGGCAATTTAAAGTTCATGTCAAGCAAAGCTTCATAAACTGGATACAGCATATTGTTCCAATCCCTGAGTTTGATTATTGAAAGAAAAATTAAAACCTTGTTCAAGAATAGTCCTATGTGGCCAACTGAATTTGTTTTATATTTAAGTTACAAAGAAACATGTGTACACACAAACACAGATACACTCATACATACCACCTCATCGGAACATTTTACATAACATTTTACTGTAAAATATAATGCTTCTAGCACATGTGACTTGTGACTCTTAGAAACAGTATTAGATTATATAAGGACTGAATATTTCATAGAAAAATATACATTTATCGCATAGATTTTTTAAAAGATCAGTGGGGAAACACTTATAAAGCCTTTCACCTTGAGTATTTCTCAACAAAAAGGGCAGCAGCAGGTTGGGGGATGGAGAAACTAGAAACCCTAGAATATTTCTGCATGTCTTTTATGTTCAAGAGTCACAGTAATGACTTGGTGAGCCTTGGAGCTCACTTTGCAGAGATAGCAAAGCAGGCTGTGCTTCCCATGATCTAACAACACAGAAGACTGTCCACTTGCTACACTAGTAGATATGATGACCCAATAAGATGGGCACAGTGAAAAGCTGCTTCCTTACCTGTAATCAGAATCCTCTGCTAAAATAAGTGATGTCCTTGAAGCTGTGCTAAAAGAAATTGGTATTAATGGGTAAGTAGAATCAGAGAGAAACCAAAAGGAGTAGAGTATTAATTTGTTGTGGTTTTTTACTGGTTAGTTCTCAGAATTTCAGGTGAATGTGTAGTTGTGGTTTCTGGATTACCATCTTCTCTTTCCCCACCAATGCTATTTGCTAAACTGTCTTATGGTAACATTGGAGACAAGACTCAACTGCCAAGGAGATGAATTGATTGTAGACAGAGGTCTTTTGCCTTGTTTGATGGCAATTTGATTGCTCCTCACACATCTCTTCTGTTAATTCTTATTTTCTTAGCCATCAAAAGAATTGTCTGTAGTTAGAAGCAGGTTTATCTGCCCTGCTATACATACATATATACTGTGTATATACTGCTATACACAGTAGATGGAAGACCAACTGCTTCCACCATACTGAGCTTTGGGATATTTGGCCAAAAAATTGCAAAGTTTTATATCATTGAATTAGAAAGAACAACAAAATGTAACAAAAAAAAACCCTGTGATTATTGATCATAAGGACATAGTTCAAGCCAAAATCCTAGGTATAGATATAGCAGATTGTTACTAAAAATGTCTATTATCTCCCTTTAATGATGTCCTTTAAGAGAAAGTTCTTGAGAATAGTTCTGTGGGGGAGAGAATAGAGATCATGCTGCAGATCAAGGAGAGTGGAGTCCATACCTCGTTTCCTCTGGCATAGTAGTGGAGGATTCTTTTTCAAAGCTTACAAAGTCTTTTCTTATTGTCATTCTTCCTTTGCCAGAATATCACTTAGCCCTTTGTTGAACTCATGCTTTTTTCCCCCCTCCCCTTCCCTTTGCCAAAGACACCTTCCAGAAAATCACTTCAGGAAAATCTTTGGGTGAAGCATTCTCTGTTTACCCACAATAGTCAGGCAGTCCTTGCCTGCTTTTGTTTCCCTTTGCTTTCTCAAGTGGTGCTGTGCTTCCGGAAGCTTCTATGATTTCAGACCATGGTGTAGCTAAAAGTGTACCTGTAACTAGCCCTGGTGCACACACTACCTACAAGTGCAAAAAATGATAACATATTAGTATACTCAGCTTTCGTAGAGTGTTTGGGGAGCATGCTTCTTTTTAAGTGAAACTTTCAAGATCAGCTTCAGCTTTTTAAACTTTTCTAAAATGATTTTGTCTTCAACGTTTTGTCTGTTTCACATTTTGACGTGATAATGAAGGAGTGTGTGAAATTTCTATATTTCAAGGAGGGCATTGTGTGTGTGTGTGTGTGTGTATGTATGTGTGTGTGTGTGTGTGTGTGTTAATAACAAGATGCTTCATGAACATTGCTTGTGTTATGTGGAAGTAGAAACATTAGGAAATTCAGTGTAACTCAGCCCTGTGAACATCCCAAAGGGAAGGGGAGCAGCCTGGCCACTGGAACTACTTCATAGATAACCCTAGTAGAGACAGGAGGAACATTAGGGGAACCAGATGGCCCATAAACTTTGAGGAGCTAAAACACCATTATCTTAGCCACTTTTCTGTTGCTATGATAAAACACCATGACCAAAGCATCTTGTATAGGAAAGAGTTTATTTGAGTTTTTGATTCCAGGTTATTGATGGTGTAGGGAAGGCCTGGTTGCAGGTACAAGAAGCTGGTACTCAACACAAACCACAGGCAGAGAATGAAAACTGAGAATGCCATGACTTTGAAACTGTTGTGCCCAGATTACTACCCCCAGAGAAAGACCACCAGAGAGGCCCAGACTGTAATAAGCAAGGTTTAATATGGAATCATCTCTATCCCCGTTGTAGTGAGGTAGAGAGGAGTTGAATCTCCTCTGTGGGGTAAGCTTTTCAAGGCATAACTACAAAGAGACTTTTTGAAGCTGCTTTAGCATGGGTGCAAGGACTTTTGCTCCCTCCCATCCTGCTAAGTCAGCTTTCTCCTTGTTCTTAGAGCAAGACTACTGTTTCTGAGTTAGGCCATCTTTATCAGCCTGTACCAGGTGGCTGGCTGGGCTGAGCTAAGTGACCTTGTGCTCGGAATCTTGTGGGAGAGGGGAAGGCCACTATCTTCCTGGGAAAACATTCTGCTAGGAGAATAATGAGAATAAGGATATACTGGAGGCAGGGAATTAACCAAGAAACCCAGTATGATGTTTTAGTACAAAGACTTTAAGAGACCTTGCGCACAAAAGATCTCCAAATCTGAGTTCCTTCTTATTGTTTCTAAATCAGATTCTTCTAGGACATATCCACATCCATTTGACATCTTGACATATGAAGGTTAGAACCATGCCAGGAGTACAGATTTTTTTAAGTATGGCTCTGAGTGCAAGATTTTGGTACCTATATTTAAGGTCTGACTAGAAGAGCCAAAGGCACAACCAAGTCTGGCTCAATCTGGAATTGAATACTGCAACTGCGTCCATTTACAAATGAGTGACTGATCCTATACCAAGTGACATGCCAGCCATCTATTGAGATTGCAGGATAGTCAACACATACAAATTGATAATCATTTAGAACATTGTGGACAACAGGTCTCTAATCTCTGTCATTGCACCACACAAAGATTGCTTTGTTCTGAATCTTAGATGTTTTACTTTATTCAGAGCATTCATCTCAAGTGGATTCAAAGATTCAAATCCAGTGATAAAGTTCTTGCTTGTTCAGAATTTATGGAGGGAGGATAAAACAGTTATCAACTGAGGTTTTGAATAATATCTTGGTTGACATTTCTAACTCAAACTGGGCTGAACTAGATTAACACATGTGCATATACTTTATCATAGAAAGAAGCACTGGTTTCATAAATAGACGGTAACAGAGAACAAAGTTAGGGTTAGGGATGGGACAGGAGGAAGAATGAAGAAAAACATTACATAATCTCAGCTGAGTCTCAGTGCTGGTTAATTAGTACATATAGCCAGAGCTCTGTCTCAGCATTTACATATGGACACATTGAATTAAAGGAAAATGCAGTACTTTGCTTAAGTCTGTTAACTAGTAAATAGAAGGTCATAGTTTAAGCTTAGTTATTCTTAATTCCCATTGTTCTCCACTTCCTTTGATTTTTCTAGTGGCCTTGGTTCTCTCTCCGTCTTCCTTCAACATGAACTATTATAGTCTCTCATTAAATAACTTGTTATTCGAGATTTATTAGGTTTGTATTTTTCATAGCTTTTTCATATTTTCATAGAGATATTTTTCATATCTTAGAGGTTACAAACTCTTCCCTCTATCTCTTCTTCACATCCCTGTTAAGTGCAGCTAAAGAAACTGGTGTCAGAGAGTGTTCTCCATTGTTGGACTGTAGATTATTATGGTCATTTTATCCGTCAGGGGCCTGCAGAGAAGCAGAACCATGTATGGGTATTTTCACTGACACACTTACATGAGAGTGCCTACATGTGCGCACACAGAGAGAGAGAGAGAGAGAGAGAGAGAGAGAGAAAATATGAAAATGAGTGTTTTTGGTTGACTAGACTGAATAAACCCCTCGCAGATCAGCAGGTAAGGCAGCAAACTGGAAACTCAAGGTGAGCCAGCACATAGTGGGCCATTGTGGTCTGGAGGCCTGTGATCAAGTAGAGGCAGTGATCAGTCTAGCCCACATGCCAGCAGCCTAGAGACCTGACAGTGCAAGTGTTTTAGTTCCTTCTGTTGAGTGTGTAAGGAGGAGAAATCTGAAGTCCAGGTACAATAGTGGTCAGGCAAGAAGGACTTCTATTCCTCAGAGAAATAGTTGACTTTTCTGCTCCAACCAGTCCTCATACTCTTTTACTGTTTGGGTGAGGCTCATGCACCCTAGAGAAGGAGTTCTTCTTAGACTGATACAAATGCACATGCCATCTTTAAAAAAAATACAACCATTGAACCTCATGACCCAGTTAATTTGATGTGTAAAACTGACTATCATAGTACACAGGCAGGTATTAGTTTACTACAAATATATGTGAACTTGAGACTAGGCAATTAGAAACTCGCAAAAAAAAAGTTAGATTTTATGAACACACCAAGCCTGTGATCTGTAGACTCATCCTGTTGAGCATGGTATACACTGACTTCTTTAGGTAGAGAAGGAGTTCCATGTGTGGTAGCTCTATACCAGCTAAAGGTGTTAGGGACAAGACTTTGTACCTGTGGGATGGCAGGGGTAATTGCTGGGTCTTTACAACTGATAGGTTAAGAAAACATGGAGTGGTCGCAGTTGTTTACTTAGACCATGGAATCTAATCCTGGGAGAGTTAATTATAGAATCTGACCCATAAGACATACTGGAAGAGCAGGCTATGACGGCAAGGCTACGACTTGCTCTTTACTCTTATTACCTCCCACTAAAGGTTTGGTGAAGCCCACTGAACAAAGTTAGGAACCAGCACATTAGGAACAAATAAAATAATCCAAATAAAAGGGAGCAGACTGTCAACATGGCAAAGCAATGGTGCCTCCTAGCCCTCACATCTAGTTGCTCAGTGACAGGATTACACAGCCAGGTTACTGCAGGGTTTCTCTGCACAGGAAGCCAGAGTTTAGAGGGAGTGCATTTCCCTCCTTTATCTTTTCCTCCTCTTTCTTTCTTCCTTCATTCCCTTTCTTTTTTGTTGTTTTTTTTGCTTGTTTCTTAGTATGTATCTTTGGCTATTCTATAACTCGCTATGTAGATCAGGCTGGTCTTAAACTCTTGGAGATCTGCCATATATGTGCTGGAATTAAAGGTGTGAGACCCCCCACACCCGGCTTCCCCCTTTTTCAAAAGAAGAAACTTGTGGAAAAGGTCAGGGCCTTGGGCAATGTGATGTGGCTTCAAAACAGACTAGAAAGGACACTCATGTCCACTATTGGCACATTTTCCATTCCAGATTCTGGCACAATATGATTTTTACCCTTTTAGATGTCATTTCTTCTCACAAAGGATTGCATTTTTCTTTTTCTTATAGGTGACAAGTTTGTAGAGTCCTGAAAAGCAAGGAAACTTCTGCAAGTGCTTGAGAACTAAATTTAATTAAAACCAAATATGGCCCAGAATAGGCTGGAAACGGATTCAACAGGAATGTGATTGTCTATAAGCACGTCATTAAAGCTTGTAATTTTCATAAACAGGCTTGTGGGCTGTGAGGAAAGGAGCAAGAGGATAGGAAAGGAACCTGGTACTGGACCTGCCTTCTACGGTTTCCTGTGTGTGAACCTTGGCATAGTAAAGGCCAGGTGCAAAATGATGGGGGATGTCCTGTGTGAAAATTATGTCAGAGGAAGCCAAAGCTTGTGGCCACCTGCTTATACATTGCAGTCCTAGGCTCAGAACATCTGCTGTTATTAATAGGTGTCTGTTCTGTCTGCATTACCCTCTTTGAGATAGGGGTTATAGGAATCCCTATCTGGCAGGTGCCTCTTAGGAGGAAGCACAGCCCTTTTGTTGCTGTTGTTTAGACCTCAAGCCTCCAACATTGTTGCTATGCCACCATTTATGTTTTTGTTTCTCAGAAGGGATTAGAAGATAGAGCACTGAAGTAAACTGCTAGGTCCTGTTACTAAGTTTCCAGAGTTCCTCAGGACCTTGGATCCTCAGAGCTTCCTGCATTCCTAATTATTTCATGAAAGAAATAGCCCTCTCATTTCCAGAGACCTTTAACTCAGCCCCTTAAGTGGGTCCATTTTCAGGTGTGGCATCAAGGAGAGTTCATTTCCTTCGTGCTGTGAAGTTTAATAGTGTCAGTTTCCTTGTCTGTACAGGCATAGTGTCTACCTTGTCCTCTGATAATCAAGGCACTGTGTGTATAGGATAGAGTGTGCAAGAAACCCCTGTTATTATTCTCTGCAAAACTTGGGAGTCTGCCTTCTCTTACCAACAAGATGTTCATCTTTATCTACCCTTCTCCAAGGTCCACATTCACTAAGCTATTCTTCTACCTATCACCCTCCTTTAAAGATGGGAGCTCAAACTCTGTGTATCTGAGGAAGACCTGGAACTTTTGATCTTCCTAAGTGCTGGGGATACAGGTATTTACCAAGGTCAGATGCATCAAAGAAGGCTAAAGCCTCACACTTGTCAGGAAAGCATTCTCTCCATTGAGCATAGCCCTGTCCTGTACTGTTTAATTCTCTTGGTGGAACCGAACATGGAGGCTGATTTCAAAAGCTGGGGAGGGGGCTTGTAATTAACTAGCCCAGGTACTGTGCACTCCTGATCCATCTGTGATTTTATGTCCTCTGCAGATTCTGCCTCAACCTTTGATTTGTAATTCATGGCAGTGGAATTCTGTAAGCCTTACTTCTTGCACTGATAGGATCAGGAGTGTATACAGCTAACCCTAAAGTGACTTTGGGTTAAGCAAAATAGCAGTTATCTGTAAGGACATCAAATGTCCTTGGCAGATACAAATGCCCATGCAGCATGGGCAGCACAGGTGAAACACATAATGTGTGTGATTCATTCCTTGATGGTACAGTTTGGAATCTCAGCCTGGACTGGGCTGCAATCAAGACAACTTGGGTTGTGGACAAACAGAAGTGCATTTTAGCCAGTTAGGGAGATGGTCATTCTCCAGTCATGAGAGTTATAGATCGGAAGCCTCTGAGACAGCTGCACTCAGGCTGGATCACACAAAAAGGAGTGGCAACCTTGTGTCTCTGGAATTCTTAATAGTCAGCATGCATTGGGTACTGATATATGTATATACATATATACATACATACATATCAGTACATATATATATCAGTACACACACATATATATGGAGATATGCTAATTGCCTTTGCAAAGTGGTAGTTTTTTCAGATTGTAAAAATTAAATTTGGTCAGCCTTGAGATCATATGCTTATGCAGTCAGAGGAGGCTTTCCTTGGTAAATGATGCTTTCAAAACAGGGTTTGGAAGATGATTTTAGGCATTTACTTAAGAAGAACTTCACTTTATTCTCCCTTTTTCCTTTTGAGTTCTTCTACATTCTCAAGCTCTCACATCTCAAACTTTCCATTCCTCCTTATTCATACATGCTATGTGACTTCTTGTTAAGAATGTTCATTTTCAAACATGTCATATGGAGAAGAAAGCATTGTGTTTAACTAGGAATAGTATTAAGAGTGTCTTTCTATAAAAAGTCTTATTTTTATTAGCATAATAAACCATCCTGTTCTCACTTTTTGCCCATTTTAATATGTATGCTCTGAATTATCATTCACATTCCATCTGCTTTCCTGCTAAGCAGTGGAATTGTGTCAAGAGCCTGGGGAGGTAATGCTGGGTTCCTGGAGGTAAGTTTGCTAAGCTGATGCTTCCTTGGTTTCTCCTCCGCTAGATGGGAAGCCTGTGTCTCTGTCTCCCCTGGAGTCCCAAGCCCACAGTCCCAGGTACACTGCCTCCAGCCAGCGGGAGCGGGAGAGCCTGGAGGTTCGTTTCCGAGAGGTGGAGGAGGAAAACCGTTCTCTGCGCAGGCAGCTCAGCCTGGCCCAGGGTCAGGGCCCTGCTCAACGCCGTGGGAACCACTCCAAGACCTACGCCACGGAAGAGGGAACAGGTGACAGTGAGAACCTGCGGGCTGGCATCGTGGCAGGCAACAGCTCTGAGTGTGGACAGCAGCCAGCTGTGGAGAAGTGTGAGGTGAGGAGCACAGGCACTGGGAGAAGTGGCTACTCAGAGCCACTGTTACTGCTTATCCCTGCAAATGCCTCCTGGACTCATTACCAGGGCCCTGCAAAGAGGTGGATTTCTTAATTCAGAGCAAAACCAGACTGATCATAAAACTTTGATGAATGGCCACAAAGATTCTTAATCTCATTGTGTCTCAGTTTCTCCATTTGGTAAACAGGGATAAGAAGGCCTACTCCACAGAATCATAATGGATGCAACCTGTCTCTGGTTTCTTTGTGTCTCATTAGGAAACGCTCAGGTTTTCACACCCTGTCTTCATCCTGGGAACTCAGTTCTTTACAGTGTATAATGGCTCACCCAGAGATATAGTTGCATCATGTAGTTAGCCCTATTCTCTTTTCTGTGTATGAACAGTCTCTGCAGTTCAGAACTACAGTGCTGTTGCCTATCAAAAGCAACTCTTTGAGGTTTCATATCTCAGTACTATTTTCTTCCTGGAATGTACTTCCTTTCTTAGTGAACCTATGGAATCTTGCAATTCTTATCCATCTTTCTGTAATGTGCCTGTCAGACTCAACCTCCTTTTTACCATGTGTATATGCGCACGCATGCATACACACACACACACACACACACACACACACACACTCACACTCATTTCCTGCTTCTTCTGGTTCTTACTGTGTAGGTGAGTTATGCAAATACTTGCTAACAGTAAGGGTGAATAAGAACTCAGCAGTGGTAATTTCTGCTTTGAGTACTTGAGCACTTTGCCTAACTTCTTGGAATTCATGGGTGCCTCAGCAGTGAACATCCAAGCCTGACTTTTATGGAATTTTGGAGGCCATTAAAGTGATGGCTAATGCTGAAGACACTTAGTGTACTTTCAGTTGTAGTGATAGGGGAGCGGGCCTGCTTTTCGTCCCACCCGGCTCCCGCACTGCTAGCTTATACCCGGAAATAACAACACACAAATTGTATTCA
>LOEQ01006531.1:42637-54324 GCA_001685075.1 Bramus lutescens | reverse complement strand
CATCATTTTGAGTGAGGTAACCCAGACACAGAAAGACAATTATCACATGTACTCACGCATAGGTGGTTTTTAAACATAAAACAAAGAAAACCAGCCTATGAACCACAATCCCAGAGAATTTAGACAACAATGTGGACACTAAGAGAGACTTACATAGGTCTACTCTACATGGGAAGTAGAGAAAGGCAAGATCTCCTGAGTAAATTGGGTGCTTGGGGACCTTGGGGGAGGGTTGAAGGGGGAGGGGAGAATCAGGGAGGGTAACAGAGAACAATGTAGAGCTCAATAAAAATAATAATAAAGAAAAAAACCTCCAAATCTTACCTGAACACTTTGGAGTCGTATAATAGTGGTTCTAATCCCAAAACTGTCTTAACTCCACTCTGTTGAATCCATCTGTGTTCTTCTCATTTCTTGTGTAGCCTAAGATATAAGTCTGCTTAGACAATGGTCCCCAAAACTTTTGAAGCTGTTCCTATTCAGACTAAAGAACAAATGAATTAAGCATGAAGCCTCCATTTAAAGGCCTGCTGAGAACAGACCTTCCTACTATAGATAAAAGTGACCTACTCCAGTGATGCTGCTGAGGTTTGTGATGGCCCAGTGGCTCTCATCTAAGGATACTAAATGATCATCACCATAGACAGTTTGCTTTGAACCAAACAGTTCTTGCCAGCTTTCAGACTGTGTGTCTGCCAGCCTTTTATCTTGCCCCATCTGGCACAGAAAGTCACTCTCATGCCACCACTGTAAGTACCTCCAATGCTGAGTCCGTAAAGGGAAGTGGCTGAGGCAATGGCTGTTTCTTGATTCACCTGTTAGGTGAGGAGTCTTAATCTATCTCCTTTTCTCTTAGCCCTGATGCCTGCTCATTACCCATGTTACAAAGGTTATGAAGTCTGATTCCAGACAATGGTTACAGAAAATGTTGACAGTTGACTCTGCCGATTGACACTCCACTCATCTCTAATTGTCTTTGTGCTGCTTTCTGTGAAAAGAGAGGAAGTTCTCCTTAGATAGCTATAATCTCTCAGACCCCTGTGGGTCTTTAGGAAGAACACTTCTGTTGTTCCTCTCCATGGAACCATTAAGTGAAAGTCTGCCTACCCTCTCTATCCTATGAAGATAAACTCATGAGTATTGAATTTTCAATTGCAGCGAAAGAAGCAAACATAGATTTTATATGTTGACGGAGGCCTGATATTCCTAGCTTTTTATAAAAAATGAGGCCTAGAAAGGCAAGCAAGGTATCCACGATTTCCTCAATGATTATATCTAACATAGACCTCCCCCCCCCAATTGGATATAGTATAGAGGTTCCACACTGGCAGTGGTTTGCTTTAGTTAATATGACTAGATATCCCTGATTGCCTGGGCAGTTCCATCTCCTTTGGAGGCTCTGATCTGTGAGATGCCCAACAGAGGTCCCAGAGGGGAAATATAACTTGTGGTCTCTTGATACATGCTAAGGTAACCAGAGTGATACATAGCACTTAAGTCTTTCAAGACATAGCTGTAGCTCCCTTTAGGGTAATGACTCAGTGCATTTAAATCATACTATATATTAGGCAGCACAGTGCTTGGAACACAGTGGACACTTACCTTTTCCTCACATGGCTGTAGTTCACATGCAGATAGACCCTCATCAGGACAGTTCAGCTTATAATATTTCACCTTTACAGTAATGCAAAAGCATTGTGCATAGATTAAAGTGTACCTAAGATTTAGAATTGGTCTTTCCCTGACTAATGTCATGTAACAGATTCCTCCTATAATGCTGGAGAGCAACAGAGCCCTGTTCTACTAGAGGAAACAGCCACGGCTCTATGTTAAGATATATTGCTCTATGCTAAGTTATATTCCTCAGCTGTAATTTCTGGGTCCAATGCATTAAATCATTTTCTGATTTGCAATATTTCTGATTTAAAATAGCATAATCAAGACAAAACCTCACTGGAAGTCAAGAAACATCTGTTTTTGAAGATAGTTATTTTTTTTCATCACTTCTACTGGGTAATTTCTGACCTCTTAAAAGAGGTTTGGTTTTCAGAGTAGTTCATAGGATTTAATTCCTTCCCCTCCTTCTTTGTCTTACTCTTTCCAGAAGGGTTAAATACATGCAGGACTAGGAAAGGTGCCATTAACTCATGCTCAGTAATATGTTTCTGGTTCCTGGATTAATGGTCCAGTTTCTGAAAAACAGTCTGATTCCCATACCAACAGTATGTCTCTGACCTTTGTCAAAGAGACATAGGGCAAGGTCACAGGCTATACAGGCTATGCATAGACATGAGCCGTAACTCAAAAGCATATGTATTTTATGTGTAGAAGATCAGTCACTGGATGCTATATTCTTCATGTGTATAATTATGTAGCTAGACAGCATAAATGTCATCTGCCTTACAAAACAATCTTTTTTTTATCAGGTCTTCCCTTCAATTTAGATTTGGGAAATTTTATTCTTCTATCTCACATTTTTTTCTTTCCTTTGTTTTGAAACAGTATCTTGCTTTTATCCCTGCCTGGCCTTAAACTAACTGCCTATGCAAACCAATTGAGCATCAAACTCACAGACATCCACCTGCCTCTGTGCTTCTGAACCCGAAATGCTGCAATTGAGGGCATATTCCACTAAATTCAGGTATATCAAACCATCTTAATGAATGAGTCTTAATGAATCACAGACTCTTCATTAGGGTCCTCTGTTATAGCCTCATATTTTCAAATATTTCATCTTTGATTAGCTCATCTTTGAATGCTTCTAGAAATTTGAGATAATTTTCTTCCAAAGTATCTTTGTCATATTTAGAAATTCTCACAGACTTGTTTGCCTTGAGCTTCATCTTTCTGATTGTGTGTTATGCTGAATGAGGTTACACAAACTCAGAAACATGAGCATGGATGAGCACTTATAAGCCTAGGACCAAACTAGACCCTCTGAATGTGGGTAACAGTTTTATGGCTAGAGTAGACTGGGGCCACTGGCAGTGCCACCAGTATATCTCCCTGCTGCTTGTAGTGACCTTTTAGAACCCATTCTCTTTGGATGGATACCTTGCTCAATCTGGATACAGTGGGAAGGGCCTTGGTCCTTCCTTGGAGTAATGTGCCTTGCCCTCTCGGGGGAGTGGATGAGGGGTGGGGAGGGGTGGGGTGAGGGAATATAAGGAGTGGGAAGAGGCAAGGAAGTGAGAACTGGGATTGGTAAGTATAATTTAAAAAGATAGTTTGTTTTCTTTTTTTAAAAAATAAAATAAATAAAAAATGAAAATAGAAAATAAAAGAAACTGAAAAATTTAGATATGTACATAAAAATTCATAGCTAAATATTGTACTTGTCTTTATATCTTAGCTTCTGGATGAAGCATAGGTTCAAATAAGCACAGCTTATGTTGTGGCAGTTTTCACCACCAATATGGTTATGGCAAAGAACTAAATCCAAGGAGAGGTTTGAAAATATAATCAAAGTCAGCAGCTATCAATCTCCATATCCACTATGCAGAGGATGAATAGATTTTCAAATGTTTATGACAAATTTATATTGCTGATATGTCCCAGGACACACAAAAAGCCTCATTAAATTTCTGGCCCACAATGCTGCTAGTGTCCTGGACCTGACTCCAGTGGAGGAAAATGACCCAATAGAAATTTATTTTTGAGTGATAAAGTTCAGGATACTTGAAAGTCAGTGAAAGTAACAGTATCTTCATAAACTTTTATTTAATTCAGAAGGAAAAAAATGAAAATAGTGGCTATGTTGCAACCAGTACATGGACTTAGAACTCTTAAGTTTCTAGAATTTGCCCAGAACTACCAATGGAGATGTGTTAACAAACTTTGATGCTCATTATTCAGAACCAAAGACAATAATGAATGAAACTAGCTTTCAAATCAGTAATTGAAACATGAGAGCAATGGTATGACTCAAGGAAAGCAGAAAGGAAATAAAGTCAACAGCAAATGTCTATGAAGTAAGAAAAATAAAGGCATGACAAGTAAAGGAATTAATTTAAAAGCAGGTTCAATGGATGGGAAATGCCCAATCTTGTTGTAATTGAATAATAATGGAGAAAGTGCTAATAAAGAAAACAATTTCTGAGATGGAAGATGTCTCTCTCTACACACACACACACACCACAGACATGCACAAATAAGATCAATTAATTGTTGGCATTTATTAGTCAGTCATGTACTTCATCATGTAGCACTAAGTGGACTAACTTTTTATCTTGACACTGAATTTTGGGAATAAGTACTGTTAGGATTCTATTTTTCAAATGAAAAGCCTGGGCCCAGAGTTTTCTTGATCAATGCTTCATAACCTTGAAGTGCTGGAAAGGGACCTCATTCTTCCCTGCAAAGTCTGTGCTGATTTGTGAAAGTGAAGTTAAATTTGCCTAAAAGAATGTTTGCATCCTCTCAGTCCTTATCAAGAAAGCTGGTCCACTTTCCCAATGGACAGTATACAACAGAGAACTTCACTACTGGTCATAGTGTAGAGAGTAAATGATGGCTGAGAGCTCAATCTTACTGCAATGTGACACCTATAGCTCACCATCTCCATCCAAGGCTTGGTGAATCTTGCAAAAAAGAGCGTGGAAAGAGAAAAAGCCAAAGGTTGGAAAGGAGTCCTGCAAAAGTGTCTTCTAGACATGACATGGTCATTGTATATGAACTCACACAGCAGGGATTGCTTGGTTAAGACCTGCACATTATCAAGCCAGCCAATATTCCAGTTAGGGACAAGGGAGGAGATCACAATGGGCACTCCTCCCTGAGAGCTATTGGTCGATAATGACTGTTGTGAGATGGTCAGCTCTAGGTATCTAATGAAGGGATGGGTCTTAGTGGATAAACCAAGAATGAAAGGACTAATTTTCTTCACATTCTCTAAACTTACTGTTTTGTTCTAAATGGTTCCTTCAGAGCAGATGGAATGACAAACTCAAAACACTGAACTCAGAGAGCAGAAAGCAGATTGTTCTTTGATAAACCCAGTTACACAAAACACAGTGTTGCTTGCAATTGGGTACATCCCCACTGTACTCCAGAGTGATTTCTGTTCATGCCCTTTAGCCCAGCTGGCTACCCCAAGGGCCAGATTACCTTTGTTTTCTAATTGAAGTATAGGAAGTAAGCCAAGGGTTCCCAAAGACAGCTTTAGATAGGAGACTTGGGAAACAATCCAGGCTTCTTAGTCCTTATTCCATGTCACCAGTTTGATTCTGGAAGAAGGCCTGCCTGGGGGTCAAAATGTACTTTTTGATGAAAAACAAAGGCAGTGCCTCAAAGCAAATTTATTCTGTTTCCCTCAATTCCCCCAGAGTTTTCAGGGACAGTGTTATCAGAAATGTTCTCCACCTTATAACTGTGATTTTATGGAACATCAGAAGGGTTTTATTTTGCCACTTACTGGCTGTGCAAATTGGGTCTATAGTGTTTTAAAACACATTGTCCTCCATGATAAAGGGAGATGTGAACACCTTGCTTGCCCTTTCCTCACAATTATTTCAAGAATTTGCCAACCCCAATTATGACACATGTGTTATGAGTATTTATTATTATCACAATTTTTGGATCATTTTTTTAAACCTTCACAATCTGATCTTTTAAATATCCTTTTGTATGCAGTACTTCCTTGGGTAAAAACTCATTTGAGATATTTTCATTGGATTTAACCACTCACCAAGGTTGAATTCAAGAACCCCAGTGGATTTTAAATCTGTTCACTATTGGATAAATAATGTGTTTGAAGAGAAAATAGCAAGCAATGATTAACATCTTATTCTCGGGCATAATAGCCCTGCTGAAACTCCCCTTTTTCATCCCCTATTATTATTAATACAGTGTATTCCTTAATGTACATTGTGTTCTAGAGGGTACTCATTGCATTTACATTACATATACATAATACATAAGCCCTTCCCTTAAAAACCAGCCATTATAACCAAGGACAGGAAATCACAGTAGCTAACAGATATTGCAAGTGACATACATTCTGTGCTTGTTCATTGTAATCAGGCCTTTTATTCCACTTGTCACCTACTGAAATATCCCTTCTTGATGCAGAATTAATTATCAGTGACTGTGTGTGTGTGTGTGTGTGTGTGTGTGTGTACACGCACGCTGTTTCTGGCACTCTGCTCAGTACTTCCCTACATAGAATCCTAGTTGTAGATCTCATGGAACAAACTGGTGCCTTTGTGTATCTCAGATGTAGTGCCTGAGAGTCACTGCTCCAGAAATATGTTTTCAAACTCTGAGGTCAGGGCTCATTTCATTATTCCATGTGCTTCCACATAAAGATTGCTTTGAATATTCCAGAGAATTTAAAAATACAAACTATATGGCAACTTGACAATATTTGTGAGAAAATAAAACAGCAGCAAACCCCAACCATCTACAGTTTATAAAGCTACATCATTAATTGGTTCTTTCGTTCCCAAGTTGGAAGTTAGGAATGATAGGTCAATTCATTTACCCAGTTGTGTCCTTCAAGCATGGTTGAATAGAAGAATCATTTAGTAAGTTTTAATACCTCAAAACAGTACACCTCAAGGTGGTTCTGGGAGCTGCCTCTATTTGCTCTTCCCTCTGAACCACACCAAGTTGCAATACTAGACACCACTTCTAGATACTCAAATTCAGTTTTTTTCTTTGGCTAATGTGGTTCCAGGGCAGAGCTGGCTAGTGATGGGTTTTGGTTCCAACTAATTTTCAACCTTACCTATAGAAGAATCTCCAAACTTCATTCCCCATGTGCTCCAGGCCATCAGTGACACTGTTCAAATGCATACACTGCATTAAGTCTAAGTAATAAAAGTCACCATAGCATACTAGCTAGGTAGTGAAGAGCAGACTTTAGAACCATTTATAATTTTGATTTGGTTGCTTTCTTGATGCTTTGGTTTTTATAGTTTCCTTAATAGAATTTTACTAGCTGCTTTATAATCCTATATTTTGAAGACATGACTGTATTTAGAAAAAATAGTTACTATTACTAATATTTGCTATTACCTTGAGGACAGTGCTCATTTATGCCAAAATATAAGCTCTGTTGAGTTTCCCATTCACTGATTTGACTTCCCATCTCCAGTCTCATGCTCCATCCCAAGAATTGGAATTGTACCAAGAACTTATTTATTGCATTTACTTCTCAGTGCTCTTTTGAACATCTTATTTGAATCAGTTTCCTCAAGTATTAAGAGCTTCATAGTATTGCACACATGACTTTTCCAACCCAGCTCCAATAATTCTTTATAATTCTGTAATTTCCTTGGCATATGCTTCAAGATTATCAGGTAGAAGGGAAGATAATATGTGTAAATTGCTTCATAATAGCATAGCATACATTCCATTCTATAAATGTGACCTTACTGTTCACATAAATACCTTCTTCCTTGTCATACAAGATTGGCCAGCACAATGAATTATTAGATGGATAATCACTTAAAGAATTAAGTGAACTCTTTTTACATCTTTATTTATTTATTTGTCTGTCAGTGTCTATGTGGACAGGTATACCCTTGCCATGGTACAGATATGGAAGTCAGAGGACAAACTGGGAATTGAATTGGTTCTCTCCTTTTAATTATGTAAGTCTAGAGAATGAATTTAGGTCTTTAGCCTTGGCAGCAAGCACCTTTATCCATAAGGCTATCTCATGGCCCAAAGAACCAGGTCATTAGGAATTCAGTTTCATTATTTTTATTTAATCACTCGATTGAAGTGAAGGAACAATGGAATTATTTTATTCTATGTATTATGTCTATTCTTTTTTCCGCTTTTATTGTACTAGGGATGGGATTGAGAACTTATGTTTTAGCTAAGTGCTCCAGCCCTGAGCTATACCCCTAGCTATGTTTTATTATTGTGTTCTCTAAGGATGATATTATTTACCCCGTCTGCACTCTCATGGATGGTAAATTCTCCACCTAGGCAGCTAGCTATCCTCAATTTCTGGTTTCTTTGACAACCATCATATAAATGGTAAGGACCTTTTATGGAGGGTGAGTGTCAGTATCGTAACAGTAGCCTGGAGCAAGATTTCAATGTCAGGATTAAACTAATTGAAATTATAATAAGTTTTCTGGTAAATGTCAATTGGGTATCTTACATAAGCAGAGTGAAGATATCTTCTTTCCATGAGTGACCAGTGAAGAGGATCATTTCCAAAGTTAGCCAGAAGAAATTCAGCCTTTCAGTCTTTCTACCACATGAGAGAGGTTTGTTTTCCATGTCTTTAGGAAGAAAACAATATTAAAACAACCATAAATTAACCAAGTTGCTCTTTGGGTTCTTATCCCTTAATCCTCTCATGTGTCTAGAGTTCACCTACCTGGCGGTCCTTCAGACAGGATTCTTGTGAAGTGAGCTGAGGGACAACAAAGGAGGAGTCTAGAGAGAGTCTGAGCCAGCCTCCTCTGATGAAGCTCAGGACAGAGAAAGGTGCTTTCTTATGAACCTACCTGGTGATTAAATCCAGAATGGCAAGCAGCAATGTGTAGTCTTGTGCTGTGACTTTAATGTGTTTACTTCCCCTCCTCTTCCTTGTATGAGGCTAGGCTGGTGTGGTGTCATCTAAAAAACACCAGTCCTCAGCTTCTTTTTGAAGTGATCTCTCCTCTCATAAAGAATTAGTTTTCCCATTAATTCAATCACTGCTTTCTGCCACAAGATTTTAATATCAAGCCATGGGAACAACTGATCTTTTTCTACCTCCATACAAAACATAGTGTGCTCTTGTTAAGAATGTGTGTGATAGGATACATTGATGGTAACAGAAACAAGGCCTTATTTTCCTTTTTCATTACATTTAATACAGGTTAATTATTTTCATTCATTTTAAGAGTTAAATATAATTTTAAAAGTGCATATGCATGTGTACCATAATCACACACATATTAATACACAACCTATTTATTCAGTAGGCAACTATCTCTTAGAATATTAAATATATGAGTACAATATAAAGTTTACATTTGGGCAGGCAATTTGATCAGTGTGTTTTCTGTGTTGGCTACACTCTTATCACCTGATCATATGTCTGGTCTTTCCTCGCAGTCTTATACACACTCATGATTAAAGTAGACTGGTCAGTCTGTGTGCATATCTTAGAACTAGAACCATGTCTTAGAAGTTCTATATCACTCCAGGCAAGATGACATCCCCAGTGTTAAAGGCCTTATAAAATACTTGTAGGTCTCCTGAAACTATCAGTTTTCCCTTAAAGTAGAATCCCAGAGCCTCAGACTTAAAAGTCACTTGATTGTTAGTTGAAAACATGAGCACATCTAGTTTGACAATTCATAACTCATGATAGGAAAGGTATTCAGTAAATGGTGGATTTATTTCTTTGGACATTATTTTGTTTTTGAGGCAAGATCTCTTGTAGCCCAGGTTGGCCTCAAGCTCATTAGTATAACTGAGGATTTCCTCGAACTTTGGGTCTTCTGACTCCAATTCTCCAATACTGGGATTTCAGGAATGCTTCTGGTGTAGGCATGGTGCTAGGTGAACATCAAGCCTAGAGCTTCCTACATGCTAGGCAGGTACTCTGCCAACCGAACTGAGTCCTTATCGTTTTAGCCAGCACTGTTTGTGTTGTTGCATTGTTTTTTTTTAATTTTTAATTAAATTTTTTCCATTCAAAAATTTACACTTCCTCCCCTCCTCCTATTCCCCTCCTATTCCCCTACTCATCCTCCTCCCTCTCCCTCCCTACTTAAGAGGGAAGGAGGGAAGTCAAAGCCCCCCCCCACACACACACATCCAGGCCTAGGAAGCTTCTCTAGAAAGATCTTTTCGCCCTAAAAAATGTGGAGCTACTGAGTACCAGCCTCAGCACTCTCCCAGGGCTCAAAGCAGGACTTCTACAGCAAGGGAAAACTGGCTGGGGAAGGGATCTGAGGGGTAGAATAAACTGACTGACTCAAGCATGTTCCTCCTGCAAGTTTCTTTATTCCTTGGGTGAAGAAGAAAAGGGCCATTCTCCACAAAGCTTTCAGTTTATACAGGCATACAAGCAAGTTAGCAATCCCATAGGTGGCATTTCATAGAATCACAAATCCAATGGATCTGAGATGCCTCATGTCTCAGATGGGGCATCTCTTTGAAGTTCCCTGGCAGATATTGGGAGGATTAATTAACAATGGGACTTTAAATCAATCACTGCAGAATTCTAAGAAGTTTTCACGCATTAACTACATTTCTTAAATGTAACTAGAAGTTTTTGATTAGCAGCAGCACTGTTGTGTTTCCTGAGCAATTCAGCTTTCTTACCTGGTGTCTGGGTTTGGGAGGAATGCAAGGTGCTTGATTTGCATTACTGTCTAACTGCCTGAATTAAAAAGGAGCCTCTTTGGAGGCTTTGCTTTTGACTCCACAAGGGTGTCCAAATGAGAATTTTTCTCTCTGAGTCTGGTTTTAGCAACTTAGGTCCTCTTCCTGTATAAACATTTAGTTTCTGAGCTACGTTCTTATGTTAATTGAAACCAATGAGAAGGGTAAATACAGAATATTAGCAGTTTGTTAGGTTAGAACAGAAGACCAGTAAGTAGATGACACCTTCTTGAGTCTGCTGTTAGAGCAGATGACGGTTCTGTCCCTCTATTCAATGCCTCCTGTTCGGGACTCCTTTCTTCTCAATGAGTCCTGTCAAGGCTGGACAAGGTAACCCAACATGAGGAAAAGGGTCCCATGAGCAGGCAAAAGAGTCAGAGACACCCCCACCCCCACCCCCACTGTTAGGAGTCCAATAAAAACCCCAAACTAAACAACTACGGCATGTATTCAGAGGGCCTAATACAGACCTACACAGGCTCTGTGGTTACTTCAGTCTCTGCTGTGAGCCCCTATGAGCCCTACTAGTTGATTCTATAAGTTGTGTTTTCTTGGTATCCTTCACTCTTCTGGCTTCTACAATCCTTCCTCCCACTCTTCTGCAGGTCAGGGGGCATGTTTCCGTGCTCTGGCTGATATTTGGCTGAAGGTGTCTATATCTGCTCCCATCAGGCGCTGTAGGAAGCCACTCTGGTGGTGATTCAGCTAGGCCACTGATCTATGAGTATAACAGAATATTGTTAGGAATAATTTCATTGACTTTTTTTCCTTTTTTCTCTCTTTTTTCTTTCTTGTCAGTTAGTTTGGTACTACCCTAGGTCTCTCAACCGTCTATATTCTTGATCTGGCCATCAGGCAGTGTAGAGCATCTGTTCTGTCTAGTGGTTTAGGCTTGAAGTTAGGACAGTCATTGATTAGCCACTCCCACAAGTTCTGAACCACCCATTGTGTCAGTGCATCCTGCAGGCAGGACAGGTTATAAGTTTCTTTTTGGTTGGGTTAGTGTCCCAGTTCCACCACTGGGGACATAGCCTGGCTATAGAAGTTGAACAGTACCAGGAGTCGACACTAGGCTCACCCTCATAGTTCAGAAAGTTTCTGCTACACTGGGTTTTCACATTCTCTCTGAAATAGCCACCTATTCCAGTGTCTCTCACTGTACTATTTCCCTCCTGTTCCCATCCCCACCACTCTCAAACCATCTACAAAATCTATATTTCTCCTTCCCAGAGATATCCATGTGCCCACCCCACACACCCCTCCCCTTTATCTAAACTCTCTGGGTCTGTGGATTGTATGATGGTTGTGGTTATCTGTTACTCAACAGCTAATATTCAGTTATAAGT
>LOEQ01006531.1:27745-42555 GCA_001685075.1 Bramus lutescens | reverse complement strand
TTTGTTTGTTTTCTAGTTTCATCTACTTGCCTGAAAATTTCATGATGTCATTTTTTCCTAATAATTGAGTAATACTCCATTGTGTAAATTTACCACATTTTTTAAATTTATTCTTTTTGGGTGGGTCAATGTGATTTTTTATAGAAAAAGATTCATATGGATATGGAATCTATTTTTTAGAAGTAAATATTTCCATAGTGATGAGAGAAACGCTTACAGACTATAAATAAATAGTTATTCCCTATGAATGAGGGAAATTTTATTTTATAGATGAGAAAATTAAGAACCAGAGAGATTTAAAAACCAGCAATGACTAACTTTACAGCCTTGGTACCTAATTGCCCTTAAAAAAAATAAAGAATAAAAAGGGAAATGGAGAGGTTTCCTGGGCTAGCTAAAGTCTCAATAGATTAAAGCATTTGCCACATAATCCTAATGACTTTAGTTTGATCCCTGAGATCCACATTGTAGAATGAGAGAAGAGATTCTCACACGTTTTCTTCTCACTTCTATGTGTATACTATAGTGTATTATATATACACACATATATATACACACTAAATAAATTAATGTAATTGTAAAATGGAATGGCTTCCTGGCTCGGGAGAATGGTTCTGTGTATGAAGTACTTGGCTTTTAAGCAGGAGGATATGATTTGATCTTCACAACTATTCTAGAAACACCGGGCATGGTGGTATATTGGAAAGAGAATTCTAGTCTGACCTTGTAGGAACCCAGAAATGTAGGAGGACTGCAGAGAGAAGGAATAAGAAAGATCTTAACTCTGGCTTTGTGTACTGTGGTTAATTCCAGCCAGATGAAAGGCTTCTAGGAGGGGTTTAATAAATTAGCAAGCTCTTCTCTAATGCCTGACACTCAGTGAATAATAATTTTTCCCTGTTGTCATTACTGCAGTATTGTATGGACTACTGAGACTCATCATTTCCAGATGAGAAGTGGGCACCCTTTCCTGACCAAACCAGCCTCCTCACCTGCCTCTGTATTGTCTATCAAAGTTCAGAACCTTAGCATCATGTCTTGCACACCACTGCCCTGCATTTCTTAGTTTGGAATTAGTCTCTTTTGGAGATCAGTCAGCGGTGTCCCCATGCTCACATCACTGCACTGGTCAAATTTTCTAGGTAGCTCTTACAGGGTTACTGAATGTTCAGTATTCTCAAGAGTCACCTACAGAGCTTTGTGAAAACTCCCATTTAGTTCCCAATGAATAACATAATGTCAGAGCTTTAGAAAGTTGAATTTTAAACTGCCAGTATCCTCCATCCCCCACTTGAGAAGGAACTTGAAAGCTTTGGTCATTTCTACTCCCTTGTTCATGTGCAGCATATTGCAATCTTGGGTGCAATTGCATTATTGCTAATTTAAGCCTCAGCCATGCAGCTTAGAATTATTAACTACTATCCTGTCCCTTACAATGAGGCTAATTTCATCTTTACTATATTTTTAATTATGTGGACCCTTTGGCATATTAGCCACTGTGGGGATGACTCCAAGGGGTGCTCTGTTTCTGTTGGATGTTTTGGGACAAGTGGTTTGCATAGACCCCACTTCCTTCCTTTATCCAGGATGCTTTTTACCATGGACTCCATGACTTAATGACCTTTGTTATATTGGAGCTTGTTGCTGGGTAGGAGGAAAATCAACCTTTGGGAATGTTCTAAGACACTGCCCAGAAAAGTGATATGGCTGACTCATACACATAATCTCCTCCACCTAGTAATGCCATTGTATTTGGCACTCTACCCTAGAGGACTTGTATTTTCCAGTTATTGACATCTCTGCTTGAAGTGAAACGGGGTGTTGAAGGTAGGGTTCAATCCCAGACACAAGCAAAACTAAGGTCTTGTACATTCAAGTTTATCTTGAGCATTGACAATGTGGGTTACTACCAGAATGAAAAGTACATTTCCCCAGCCTCAAGGAGTTTCAGTCAAATGCAAGAGACAGGCATGGAAAATTAAAAGTAGTATGTTACTGTGTTGTGCATGAGTGAATGAGATAGCTCACTTCAGGAGTTTCAGTCCAGCCTGAGGCAGAGAGGAGATGCCCCCTTATGTGACAGTGGCTTTCAAGGAAGGAAAAGTACAAAGAGAGGGAGGATGAGGTGAGCAGTAGAAGTCATGCAGATCCTGGGATGAGCTGATGATAATACATATATTTCCTTTCCATTCTTTACATTCTTTACCCCAAATATCACTTCATTTTCTATCCTTTTTGTAAATTCAAACTCATTCACATGCCTTTTTTACAATTAATTGAAGATTTGAACTTAATTGATTAGGAATTAAGTTGGGGACTTGGGGTGGCATTCAGGACTGAGCTCCTGTGGAGATTAATTTATTCCTGTAGTCTCATAGTTTTGCAGTGCATCCAAGTGTCTCACATCTGTCTTAAAAATAAAACTCAGAGTCAGGGCAATCTAATTAGATGGCTTAACCTAACACTGTGGCTCTCAGTCTTCACCAAGCTCTGCTGCTTTGATGCTTACCAAAATAGATGGATAAGTTAATCAAAGGTCTGATTAAATAGCACAGCTATGCGGCATGAAGTTGTGATTTCCAGGCTTCAGTCCAGGCAGAATCTCTGGGGATGAAAGAAATGGAGCTGAGTTCCAAAGGCCAGGGCTTATGTGAGGAAGAGTTTTATAAAGCACTTCTGAGGGAATTGCTTGCTGAGGTCTTAAATCTTAAGGTGATGGCTACCTGGGAAGCTAACTCGCAGAGAAAGGTGGGGTAGGTTATGATGACCCAGACTCACATCCAAACTCAGAAAAAGAACTAGAACCTTTTTCTCAGGCAGATTCTTGGTTTGGCTGTGTGATGCTGTGCATGTATGTGCATGCATTTGGAAGCTAGAAGTTGATGTGAGGTGTGTTCCTCATTTTTTCTCTACCTTACTTTTTGAAGAATGCTCTATCTGAACTGGGAACTCACCAATTCAATTAGACTGGCTGGCCAGTGAGGTCTAACGATCCATTTATGTCTGTGCTTCCTTCTTTTCAGCCCTGGAATTACTGATGTCTGCCTTCTCTGTGGTTTATTAGGATCCAAATTCAGGTCCTCCTGACTGCCCAGCAAGTACTTTACTCAGTGAGCTATCTTCCCAGCCCCTCCTTCAGCAGGTTCTAACTATAGGTGTACATCATGCCTGCTATAGAGTGGGTTGGGGGTTGCTTGGTTACTCTTATCCTTTATTGCCCTCCCTTCATCTAACTTAACTTTGTATTTTGCCCCTATGATCTTTAAGTTATTATGTTTTACTCTGACCAGGTTTCAATTTCTTTCCCCGCTCAACACTATGGTACTCTCCTCTCTTGCTTTCCACACACATGGCCCTTTTTACTTACCTGGTTTCTGTAGTTGCTCCAGGTTATAGTCACCTCGGAAGTCTTGCAGCTAGGAACCTCAGATGTCAAAAACCTTGCGATACTTGTTTTTCTTAGTTTGGGTTACTTGCTTAGTATATATTTTCCTAGTTCCATACATTTTCCTTCAAATTTTATAATTTTATTTTCTTTATATGTACCACATTTTTGTTAACCATTTGTCAGCTGAAGGGCATTTAGGTTGTTTCAGTTCCTCAGCTATTGTGAATGGAGCAGCAATAAGATTGTGCTCTCACTTTGTAGCTCAGACTAGCCTTTATCTGTCACCAATCCCCAGGCCTTTGCCTCCTAGGTTCTATCATTATAGGTAGGAGTCACCCACACCCAACTCCTACTTACTTCCTTAAAGCCCAGTGTCTTGTAAATGCAGTTACTAGGATAAAAGGGTGTTGTTTGGAATTCTGAGATGGATCATTAGAAGGTGTATCTGTTAAATTAAAATGTGGGCCTTGAGTTCCATGGAATTCCTCCACATACGTGCCCCATGCCATTCTTCCCACAATGGTCTTCACATAGATAAGGATTAATGGACCTCAGCATTTTGATAGCAAATATTATGAAAGTGTGTGCATATAGCTGACACCACTTACTTTGGGGACAGTGGTTGTTCCTATCATGTGAGCCCTGCATTCTTGAGGTTTTTCATCTAACTCTAATTTCTCTAATAATTAAAAAGTCTATTTTCAAAATCTCAGCCTAGAATTTATATTTAAAAATTAGTTTACAACTATTATTTTATTCCTGTCTTGTGTCAAATATATTACCAGAGAAACGATGTGGCAAAATGAAATGGACAAATCTTTAAAGAAAATTCATTTATTTATTTAACAAGTTTGTAAATTTGGATTTTATTTCTGTCTCTGCATGGTTTATAATGTTTAAACAAAGAATCCATGTGGTAATTTTTTTCTTATTTTACCAATTCTTTCTCTCCCTCTCTTTTCCTCTCTCTCTCCCCCTCCCTCTCTCTCTTTCCTTCTATTCTGTCCCCTCCAGTCTGAAGTGTCCTGGATCCCCAACAAACATTACTCTGGGATTTATGGCCTGATGAAGCTGGTTCTGACCAAGACTCTACCTGCCAACCTGGAGAGAGTCATTGTCCTAGACACTGACATTACCTTTGCAACTGACATTGCAGAGCTATGGGCCGTGTTCCATAAATTCAAAGGTAGGAGTTAAACAAGACAACCATGCTGATGTTTTTAAAGGTATTTTATTTATTATCTCTTGTGTGTGTGTGTGTGTGTGTGTGTGTATGTGTGTGTGTGTACACATCCACAGTTGCACATGCCACAGAGTTCATGCGGAGGTCAGTACAAATTTTGAGAGTCAGTTCTCTCCTTTCTCTTTTAATGGTAGGGTTTGAATTCAGGTGGCCAGGCTTGCAAATCTAGCAGTTTAACTCAGGGAGCCATCTTCTGAGGCAGTGTTTGTTTGTTTGTTTTTAATGTGGTCCTTGAGATTGAATTTAGGGCCTTATATGTACCAGGCAAGCATGCTACCACTGAGCCATAGCCTGGATATGCGCTTAACGATAGCATCAATAAGAAACCACACACATAAAAGTCAGCTCTACTCTAATTTCAAACTAGTTAAAGTAAAACTGAATTTTGCATTTATTCAGGGATTGAAGAAATGGGATGCAATTTCATTGAAAATCCCAATTTAGGAAAGTTTGTAATCAACAAATAATTAGCTTTGTATATTTTATGCATGTGATCAAATGTTGATATACCTTTTTGTATGTGTGCTTTTAAATTTTTACTTTTATTGAAAAATTATTGTTATTTTTCTCATACAATATATTCAGATTACACTTTCCCCTCTGTCTATGTCTACTCCTACCAATTCCTTCCCATGTTTCATCCAGATTCACCCCCCATTTCCATCTCTATTAGAAAGCAAATGGGCTTCAAAGGGATAATAATATAATAAAATCTAATACAGTAAGGTCAAACAAAAACTAACAAATTTGAGTATGACAATATAAATCTACAGAAGGAAAAGGCTCAAGAAACAGAGATGCAGAGACCCAGTTGTTCATATAGTCAGGAATTCCACAAAAACAAAAAGCTAGGAGCCATGATAAATAATATTAAACATAAAACATATAAAAACAAGCAAAAAATAAGTTCTGATACAGCATTATAAGAAAAGAAACATCCTTTGAGTTTGTTTTCTGTTGGCCATCTAGTACTTGAAATATGGCCTACATTTAAATGTATTTTGTTTCCCCAGTGAGACTCCTTTAGATAAAACAAAATGTTGATTTGCAAGTGGTTATCAGCTGGGGATAGAGACTGGGTTAGGCCTGGGGATGGGTCAGGTGTCCACTTCATCTTTCAGCTTGAAGACTCCTTTGCAGACACTGTGGTCTATGTGCATGCTGCTTCAGTCTCTGAATTCATATGCAAGTTCATCCAGTTGATTTAGAGAATCTTTTTTTCCCTTGCTGTACTCTTTCCCTCCTCTTTGGCTCTTACATTCTTTCCCCCACCTCTTCCACAGGATTCTCTGAGCCCTGAGGGGATGGATTTGATAGTGATATTCCATTTGGGGCTGAGTGTTCCAAGGTCTCTATTTTGTCTCCATCTGCTGTGGGGAGGGGGGGGGAGTTTCTTTGATGATAGCTGAGGTCACTGATCTGGGAGTATAACAAAATGTCATCAGGGCTCATTTTGTTATTTTGTTCTTTTAGTATAACAGTAATATTTGATTTTACCCTCAGTCCCTGTGCTTGTCTAATGTTAGGTTCTTGGTCACCAAAACAGCATCAGATGTGGAATCCATCTCATGGAGTGAACCCAAGTCAAATAAGATACAGATTAGATTTATTCCCACAAGATTTGTTCTTTCAAGTCACTAACATTTGAAGGCAGGACACTAGGATCAAAGGGTTTGAAATTGGATAGGTGTTTACATTTCTCATTGGGTAGTGTGCCTTCCTGCACCAAAGACACTAGCCCATTGGGGTGAAGGTTCTGTGTGGCACTTGCTCTGCTTCTCCGTGTCCATGTTCAGTGAGTTCAGTAGGGTCTGGCTATCAGTTTGAGAGGAACACCTATAGTCTTGACCGCAATCTGGGTTGTCTGGGGGTTCCCATGGGGCCCCTTTTGCCAACAGCACAATTAGATTTAACCCATTTCTGGTGCTGGTTGCTTCATTTTGTGAGAAAATATGGCCAGTTGTAGCTCTGTCTTCCCCATTCTTTAGCTTCAAGTATTTCAGGAAGCTTCTTTTGTTTTGGATTTCCATTCTAACCTTGAAATAACCTTTGATTTTTTTTTTTACTGTGTCTTTCTATATTCTCTCCCTCAGCCCCTTTTCCTTTCCCACTTGATCCTCCCATTCCGATTCTGAAGTGTTTATATATATTCTGAAGTGTTAATATATATTCTGAAGTGTTTATATATATATTCTGAAGTGTTTATATATATATATATGTAGAGATGGGTATTTAATACTCTTTTTCCTCTTTGTTTCATTTCCTTCCTTCCTTTTCCTCATCTCTCTCTCTCTCTCTCTCTCTCTCTCTCGTTTAAACATATGTGTTCTCTCTCTCTCTTTTAATAAATGATGCCTTTTTCCTGAGAAAGCCTGGAAGGCCATAGTAAAGGCTATTAATTTTGTGATGTTTGAAATATTCTATGGCTTTTGCTGTCTCTAGTACTGTGGACTATTATTTTAAGAGTGTATGTAAGGCTGGATTTACACCATTGCTCTTCTTTCTGGCCGGTTTATTTTTTTATTGCTTTCATAAATGTGTGAGGTACATACCCATGAATGTTCAGATAGACAAACCTGTACTTGCACATGTGGAGTTCACAGCAGGACATCAGATGTTTCTATCATTTTCTACTTTATTACCATGAGGAAGGGTCCTTTTTGAATATAAAGCGTGCTTTTCTGTTGGGATACCTGACCAGTGAGTTCTCAGCATCTGTCTCTACCCCCTGAATATCAGAGTTGCAGGCATATGCATTTATGCCTAGTTTTTAAGTGGGTGCTGAGGATTCAAACTTAAGTCATCTTCCTTAGAGAACAAGTGCTCTTACCCACTTTGCTCTTTCTCCAGACCTTCTTCTTAAATGCTTGAGCTGTCATTATTACTTCAGAAAATATCAGATGGTCTAAAGTCAAGTCATGAGCCTGATATGTGTGTCTGAGTTTGCATACACGAGAGAAATATCACATTAGCACAGATGTTGGACTATTCTAATAGCATCTGCCCAGGGGTCTTCCTTACTATTATCTAGTTTTTAATGTTTTTCCCCACCGTATCCAAATTCAGTGGTAGAGAAGCTTGGTAGTGAGGCTGATATACTTTACTTCTTTGTTTGTTCTATTTCTTTTTTGAGTTACACTTTATTTAAAATCTCTCTGCCTCTTCTTTTGGCTGTTTGGAGGGTGAAATAACTTTCATTCACAGTATTCTCATTAATTATGAGGTATTCCTATTGGTTTCTCTTTCCTCTCATGACAGAGAGTAAATTCCTTCTCTACTCTGTTTATTGCCTACCCCTTCTGGTTGCTTTGTAGTTCTCTGTTATTTGAACTAAGTACTTGACAAAGCATACAGATGACATAATGATGCCTGGGATTCTCCAAGATATATTTATCAAGATGAAAATATATTTATATGGGTCAATAGGATGACCCATAGGAAGAGATCATTTGACATAACTAGGAAAGCAGAAAACAAGTGTGTCTTTTCTTTCTACTTCCTGAATAAGCTTGCGTGGGTACAGGGTTTTACTCAAGAACAGATTCAGAAAAGGAATGCACCTTGGCTCCTGCCTGCTGCTCTTTTCAAATTCCACTGTCATTTTTGTTCCTCCTTTCAAAGCCACATTGAGCTCATCTGGGGACAGTTTCTCTTTAATTGTCTGTGATTTGATCTGTGCTTTTATGCTGATGTTCTGTGTTTAATGGTGCATTTATTCTGCAGGCATTATTGCATCCCTACTGGGTGCCAAGCAGTGTGCCCAGCTCTAGAAATAAGATACCGAGTAATAAAGGGACAATGAGAGTTGTCTTCTATCCTGGTGGAAAGAAGAGAAGTTGGCTAGAGAGTCTTGCAGAGATGATAGCCATGCTGTGCTATTGGATGGGGGGGGGATTCTTGTGCTGCACTAGCCCACTACTCCTCTTTTGGAAAACTTAGGGCTTCTACATGTTTGACGCTGTCTATATAGAGAGCCAGGCATTAGCTATATCTGAGGACAGCCTGAGAGGAGGAGACTCATGTTGCCTATGACCAAATGCCATTGCTGGATTGTACTTGTCCTAAATTAACTGACTAAAAGTGGGATCCATTGGAGTACTCCTTGGAGACTGACTCAGGCCTGGTCTTCACAGTCTTACTTTTTGCCCCTCTCTTTCATTTGCCTCACTGACAAACCCCTGCTGTGCTAACTTCCTTATCATCCTCTCAACAACATAATCCACCCACATCAGGAGCTCTGACTTTCCTTTAGAGAAGCGAAACTCAGTGATACAGTGGAGCAGGAGTCCTCCAATGGCCAAGCTATAGCTGAGAGCTCACAATTACTGTGTTCCAGGTATTGTGTTGCTTGCTCAAAGTACTGAAGCCAAGAATGCTAAAAGGGAAGAAAGTTAGTGGGACTCTTGTACCTCACAGTAATAGTTGGAGATCTTAGAACTAGAGAGTACTGGACCTGAACACAGAGTACTTAGTCAAGCTCAGGACAAGGACAGGGACTGAGTAATACCCTTGAATCTAGCTGAGTTAGTGGGCTATGTTTATTTATTCTTTTATTAGTTTATTCCCAGCATTACTTAACCCCCTATTGTACAAAGTAGTATATATTAGATCCCACTGTTCCCTGAAAGAGTGCTTCTATAACCCTTTAGTACAGTCCTTCATGTTATAGTGACTCCCAATATAAAATTTTTTTTCCTACTTCACAACTGTAGTTTTACTACTGTTATGAATCATAAACATCAGATATGCAGGATATCTGATATGTGACCCTTGTGAAAGGGTTGTATGATTCAGAGGGGCCTTGACCCACAGGTTGAGAACCACTATTCTAAGCAACCCAAAACAAGGCACCTGCCTTCAGAGAGTTCACAGATAGGCCAGACTGTACTACATCAATGCCTTTCAATTGCTAGGAGTATAAAATGTGAGATTTTCCCCACAACCCCATCCCATTGTCTTCTGAGGAAGTAAAGAGGTAAAAATAAAATTGATAAGATCCTCTTCATATGTCAATGTTTTTATATATCTTTTGTCTTCTAAACTAGAACTAAGGAAGGTTCTAAGTGAGAAGAAATCTTCATAGGGCACACCTAAGGTTCAAAGTGGAGAATTTCCATCTCATCAAGGCAGTGGTGTTGATTTCATTCACTGTTAACATTTTGAGTGGCCTTGTCCATCCTTGTCTTCTGAAGAGCTACCTCTCCAGGTTCCAGTGACTCTTTTGCCCATCAATGTTGCTGATACTGTAGAATCTCCCTCTATTTAACTTTATTCCGTGGAAAATCAACTACAGACTCAAGTCTCTCTTCAGCTTCTGCCTTTGGGATATGCTCCATATCCCTTGGCATTGGATTCTCCTCAGCATCAGGTCCTTCCCTGTGGATATATGCAGGCTGCACTTTACCCAGGCCTGTGCTGGCCATTGAAAGGTTTTCAGGAGCTATTAATCCTTAGCAACAGAAATGACATTTGTCCTAAGTATACATTGTCTCCCACAGGTGTGTGTCTTTAAGTCCTCCTCAGCTGTAGTACTGTTTGGGGAGGTGCTGGGGTTATTGGGAGCAGGGTTTGAAATATTCACCCCTTCCCATTCTACTTCCTAGCTGCCTACTTCTGGCCATCATGAAGTGAGTTCTGCCTTGCTCTGCCCTCTGTACCATGGTTTTCTGCCTTACCCTATGCTGACAGAAAGAGGACTAAATGATCACAAACCAAAGCATTTGAGAGTGAACCACTGTAAATCTTTTCTTCTTTAAGTTATATATGTCAAATATTTGTAATGCAAAACTAAGTAGCAAACAGATGATGAATAAAATCTTGAACTTCCATTCAAAAATACATTCTTATAGTTGTCAAATAGACTTTTGCCCGTTGGGAATGTTGTGAGAGTATAAGGACCCTAGCTTCATTCCTGGAAGTTTATAGGTAGGTGCAGAGTTAGGCAATAAATAAGTCAAACATGTAGTGTATTTGATGGTGGTTAGCGCTGTAGGCAAAATAAGAGAAAAGAGGAAGTGATTCCCATATGATTGGGTGATTAATATGCAGGCAGGGTGGTAATGAGGGTTCTCACAGAAAAGCTGATGTTTAAGCAAATACCTGAAGAAGTAGGCAGAATTAGTGAGCAAGTAAGTGTGTGAGAGAAGAGTAGGCTGGTGTCCTGAGCACAAGGAGCATCAGGCACAAACTGCTATGAGTAGACAGGGAACAGGGCAAACCGCAGAATGGAATGAGTGAGCCCAGGAAAGGACTAGAGGCTTTGCAGCATAGCATCACGGGACCTTTGTAGGACAATGAGATGTTGCCTTTGCTTTTAGTACTTTGGGGATCTGTCAGGAAACTGGCAGAGATGTGACTTAATCTGCATTCTATTTGTAATGGAACATCCTTGTTGTGCTTAGGTGAATAAAAGGAAGCAAGAAAAACATTTAGCAGACGTCTAGTCTCTATAGTGGTTTATGATGTGAGCTTCTACCAGGTATAACTTATGAAGAGTTAGAAGTTTCCACTTTAGGGCACATTTGGGGCATATTCTGGAAGCATCGGTAAATTTCAGGGAGCCAGAAAATAAGTTGTAAGATGGTCCAAGGTTTCTGAGCCAGTGCTGTGGCATGGGTCATACTGAGGTGTGTCAGAGATCAAAGAGAAAGCCAGGACTTGGTTGTAAGTCCTGATAAGCTTGAGTGGCCAACTGGACATCAGCATGGAGAGGTAAGGAGGTGGGCAGAGAGATGAGTGTTTATAAAGCAAAGAGAATTTGACTATTGTTTATTAAGTACTTCTCTTCTAGAAACCAAGCTAGAAGCTTTATGCATTTTAAAATTCAGTAAACTGGGCCTAAAAGCGATAAAATTACTGTTCTTGTCCAGACAGTCATTACTGACTCCAGTCTCTTCAGCTTTAGAGCCTGGGTTCTGTTACTTTGTATCACATCTCTGAGATTGCCCCTGGGGTAGAGAATGGGACACCTACCAATTTGTGGGTGGGGTCTACACTTAGATCAAGTGCACTTAACATTCTGAATGCCTGGGATAACTGCATGTAAAGCTTTATGCATTGTGTGTAGGATCTGACTGCAGTTACAGGAAGGTTTCTGAAGGTATAAATAATAGGTGTGTGCTCATAATTCGAGGCTTTTAGAAGAAAGCCTTGCTGAATAATGAAGATGGTATTCAGACCCACAAGGACAATTCCTCTTCTTGTAGATGAGCATGTTGCCACAGAGTACAAAGTGACCTTTAAACAAATATGTACAGCCTCAAGCATATATTGTTACTACTTGGTCTATCCTCCTGTGATACTTGTTTTTCAGGTCACTGGGTGTCTTTTCAGTGGCCTTACTGACTTACTGGAGCAGATCACTCCTCACATTTCCCATACGTGCTTTGTATGAGCACTTAGCCAAGCAACTCCTTCCTCATAGCCTAACATGAAGCGATGACTGCTACAGTCCCTGTCTCAGCTATTTGGGAGAGGGTGCTCATTAAGGTACAGTGTCTAACCCCGGAACTGAGTTTTCAAAGGGCAGAACTGAGATTCTAACTCACATAGTCCACCTTAATTCCTCTGCCCTCTTGAGATGAAGAGTATGAAACAACATTGTGTGAAGCAAGCTGTCTCTGGAGATGCTAAAGGACACAACTCCAATGAACATGTAAGCCAGTTTGTTCAGGTCAGAACCATGATAATGAAGGCATCCTGATCCTGCATGTAGAGGTGCAGAACAGACCCCAAGGCACAGACTACAATGAACAATTTCACCAGAATTCAAGTAGAACCTGGGACTGTAGACCCTGCCTGTCATCTGAGTGCCTGGAAGTAGCTCTGGACTCAAGAACTCTATGCTTGTACTTATCATGGAGAGATAGGTTAAGCCTGTGTTGAGATATGCCAGTAAGTTGACTTTTTTTTAATATTTACATGTTGAATCTTAGTCCCCCTTGCCTTAGTAGTAAGAGGCAAAAGAGAATAGTAGCAAGGTTACTAGCATGAGATTAGTGCCCATGTGGAAGGGTCCTGTGTGAGCTTGTCCACCTCTTTTATTACACAAGGACACAATTAGAAGGCAGTAACCTTAAAGCAGAGAACTAGTCTTCCCTAGATATTATATCTGGTGAGGCCTTAGTCTTGGGACTTTTCAAGCTTCGGGAAGTATAATAAACCTGTTGTTTATAAATGATGTGATCTAAGGTGCTTTGTTACAGGGGAGACTACCTTCTGAGCCTAAGTGAAGTAGGAATGATGCTAATGGGGTCCTTGTGAGACCTGCACAAGATAAAGTGTATTATTTTCTTTGGATCCTCATCTCATTTTCTAACCACATGTCCCAGATATCATTGCAGTTTCACCCTAATTGCACATGGCCTCTGTGTGTTGGTTTGAATGAAAAAATGACCCCACTACGTTCATAGGGAATGAAACTTTGAGGAGGTATTTCCTTGTTGGAGTAGGTATGACCATGTTAGAGGAAATGTGTCAATAGAAATGTGCTTTGAGGTATCAAATGCTCAAACCAGGCCTAGTGTCTCTTCCTGCTGCCTGTTGATACAGATGTAGAACTCCTGGCTCTGCTAGCACCATGTCTCCCTTTGTGCCACCATGCTTCTGACCATGAAAATAATGGTTTAATCCTCTGAAACATAAGCCAAACCAAATTAAATGCTCTTCTTTATAAAAGTTGCTGTGTCCATGGCATATCTTCCCAGCAATAAAACATTGACTGAGATGGGAAACTAAATTAGGGAAGGTTTAGCTCTGCTGTTGTGGAGAGGCTGTCATCCATGCTGGTTGAAGACATTCCCATGTGGCTATTGGAAGCCTCTGCAGTACAGGCCAAGGAATAAGGTTAACTCCTGTCCAGTGCTTACTAAGGAAGGAACAGGTAATAAAATCTTGAACCAAGAGTAGAGAACCTGAGTATGGTTACCATCAGGCCTTTCTAATGGTCTTTTAGGGAGAACTAAAGGCCTCAGAGAAAAACTATCATCCAAGAGCATTCTCCTGATGACCTAAAGCCAGGTTCAACATCTTAAAGATTCCAATACCTCCTAATATTGCCTCTCTAGAACTAGCATTTTATGAATGCCAAACACACTGCATCCATGTTATAACAAGCTTTAACTGAGTGGATCTGCTTCATTTTCTTAGTGGGAAGTACTTGGACTAGAGTTGGCACCTGCCAGAGTTAGCTACTAATGTCACCACATTAGTCACTTTGTGGTCATCACAGGAATACAGTCACTTTAAAAAGATTCGGGATAACACAGTCCCTTTGGTACTAGAGGAGGTGTTCCCTGACCTCCTTGAGTAAAGAAAGGTCCCTACTTACCCCCAACTGAGATGGAGGAGATAAGCTTGCGAACATGGGTACATAGGTAGAAGAGCTGGTAATTTTTTTCCTTTGGAAATAGCTAAGAGCTGCCTTAGAAGCCTGGTTCTTCTTGTATGCTATACTTCAGCTTCTCACTCTCAATGGGAATAGTACTTCAATGAGCAAAATATGTAATTCTCCTAGTACTTTGCAGGTATTTGTGATATTATCTTAGTTCCATGATGCTGGGTTTTCACCTCGAAAGGTTTCGGGAATTGCGATGTCACCTTCTAATGGAAAATATTCTGGTAACTTCTACAATCAGTGGCCTCTTAGAATCCTGAAGAAAAGAAAAAGTATTATTATCTTTAGCAGTATATTTCTCTAGCTTCTCAGTTAAGTCTTGAGTGATAATGGAGAAGGGAAAGTGGGAAGATGTTTAATTATTCAATTATTTATTAATTAAATTAATAATTTAATTATTGATTTAATAATGCCCCCAAGCTCATATTTTGGCAATCTTAGTTCCCTGTTGGTGAACTGTTTAGGAAGTATTAGGAGATATATCTTTTTTGGAGGGGATATGTCTGGGGGAGGGTAGACTTTAAGGTTTCAAAAGCCCACACCAGGCCCAGTGTCTGTCTGTCTGTGTTTCTGTCTCTATCTCTTTCTCTCCCTCTCTGTCTCTGCCTGTGTGATTCAGGATGTAAGTGCTGCCTCCTTGCCCCCTTCCATGATGCTAATGATCTAACCTAAATCCGTAAGCAAGCCCCAAATTAAATGCTTTCTTTTCTAAGAATTGCTTTTGTCATAGTATCTCCTCATAGCCTTAGAACACTTAGACTGATTGTCTTTGAATTCTTCTTCTT
>LOEQ01006530.1:44206-60402 GCA_001685075.1 Bramus lutescens | reverse complement strand
ACCTTTGGAAGAGCAGGCAGTGCTCTTAACCGCTGAGCCACCTCTCCAGCCCCCATGCCTCTCTTACATTCTTTCCCCAGATTCTTCTGTCGCAACCTAAATGTCATGCTGGTACTCTGGAAGGATTATCTTGAATCACTGGACACTTTTATTTATCCTTTTCAACATTAAATAAATCTCCTTTTCTGCTTCTCACAAAGACTTGTCTTTTTAATGCATATTGGGAGTGGGTGGCTGAGCCTAATTTGTTGGGGTTGCTAGGACCCAGGCTTCTGTGCCCCCTCAAAAAAACTCCATTATAACTCCTAAAATGGATACATGCTTCCCGATGTCCCTCCACAACTTCAGTGAAATTTTGCTTTCTTCATCAGCAGAATTTTACAGGACTGCGGTGAAAGTGCAGCCCCAGAGAATTGGGATAGGACAGTTGTGACCATTTGCTCCTATACTAAACAAACACGAAAAGGTACTGTGTTCTTTCAAATTTTACTTTTCCTAGATCTTAAACTATTCCCCTACAAATGGCTGCTGTTCCTCTCAGTAACTACCCTCTCTGTCTTACAAACTGTCTATATTTGATCTGTAGAAGGCTGGTTTTTAAAAAATGACATAACGGGCGTGGTGATGTAGGTCAGGAAGTAGACTGTCTAACACGCACAGTGCCCTGGGTTCAACTCATAACACTACATAAATAGGGTGTAATTCCAGAACTTGGGTGGTGGAGGCAAGAGGACCAAAAGTGCAAGGTCACCCTCAGCAACAGAGTGCATTTCAAAGCCAACCTAGGCCATAAGAAACCTCTGACTCAACAAAATTACTAGAATTACATACCCTCAAAATTAGGTTAAGCAAATGCAAAGAGGCATTTCTTTCCCAGATGTTAGCTATGGCTCTGGATGAGTTGGGCAATGAGCTAAAACATTATACCAAAAACCGAAACTACTTCATGATGAAATGCAGCAGGTTCAGGCAGGTCTGGGTTAAATCTGGGCTGTCACAGTTTAACAAAACTTCTTTACATTCATTGCTTTCCAGTAATAATTAATGCTGCTGAAGCATTTGCTATGTATCCAGTCACTGTTCTGTCTCACCTCCACTATAGTTAACTAATCCTTCAGATAAGTCCAGCAAAATAGCTCAGCAGGTATTTGCTGCCAAGCATGATGATCTGAGTTCAAGTCCTGACACCCACACAGTGGAAGATAACCTATTCCCAGAAGTTGTCCTCTGACCTCCACATACCTTCTATGGCATGAGTGTAACCCCCTCAAAAACGTACAAAGAGAGAAAATACAGCACCAACCCCCAATACCAGGTTCTAAAGGTAAATAATTTGAAGCCAAGTCACTATTAAGGACTAGACAATCTATCTAGCCCAGCATAGGGCCAGAGATCTTAGCTACCTACTCGTTCAACAACCATGTGAGCTCCTCCTATTCTCTAGGCACTGATAAAGTCACCTAATACACACCAGGGAATAACACAGATGGCAGCTCGGCTGTAATCCACATTCTTGGGAGGCAGAGGCAGAAGTGTGGTGAGTTTGAAGGCAGTATGGGTTAAGACAGCCCTGCCTCGGTACAGACAAAAAGCTAGATCAAATTGTTTTGTGAGCTGAGCATGGTGGCACACCCCCTTAATCCAAGCACTAGGGAAGCAGAGATAGGTGGATCTCTGGGAGTTCTGGTCTAAAAGTGGTTTGCTTCCTATGGAACTTAATTCTAGCAGGAGGTTGGACAAACAGTAAAATATGAACACAAATGTAAATTATGGGGCATGTTATTCATTTACATCACTCCAAACTGCCAATAGCCAAGTAGGGATGTGTTGTTTTACCTACAAAAAGGGTCATGTCGCACGGCTCAACCCAACATAAACATAGAGGAGAGTAAGAAGGCTCGGCTGAGGGGTGGGTGTTAACTTGAGTAGCCAGGTGGTCCTCGAGGGGTGACACCTGAGGGAGGAAAGGGCTCAGCCGTTATTCTTGACACTGCAACTACAAATGGCAACACCAGGCTATGAAGAACGAATGAGAAAACAGAAATGAAAGGTTTTTAATAAACTAGGAAGTTGTAGGACCGTGGCATTTTTTTAACTTAGTTACATTTGTTTTATCAGTTTAGTAGGCGCGTGCAGCAACACTTGGAATGGTGGCAGGACAACCTGCAGGAGTTCTCTCCTTCCACCACGCAGGTGGTCCTGCATGCCTTCACCTGCTGATCCATCCCACCAGTTTGATTACAGCAAGTTCTTGGTATTTAAAGCTCCCTACTTCATATCTCACTACAGCAGAAAGGCAAATAGCACTTTGGGCTTAAAATATTTCTCTTACTCCCAAAAATCAAAACAATGTTTTATTGTTATTGTTCTTTGGTTAATAAAGCTTTACCTACACAAAGAAGGTAACAGGACATGTCTGAAAACAAACTTGTAGGTCAAATTGCAGTCTGAACAACCTCTCAGAAATCCAAGAGCCGTGTTCTTTCAACAAAACAAAGTGTAGTAAATAGTACTGAGTGTCTGTAATTTACAATCTCAAGTAGGTAGGAGTTTCCTTAAATCTACCAAACCATTCTATCAGATAACCATTACTTGTAATATTCGGTGAGGATTACTATTACATTAGCTACTAAAACTTAAGGAAAAAGGTAACCAATGGAAAACTGTATCAAGTTAATTTATAGAGAAATGATAGGCACATAGAGTTCTATAAGAGACAGACCTTAGTTTAAGAACTTTTACATTAAAGAACTCAAAAAGTGGTAATTTTTTAGAACTTATTTATTTGCATTTAAAAGAAACTGTTGACAACGATTCACTAAACTAATCCAAATAAATGGGAAAATACAGTCAACACTTCTGAAACATATGTTTATTCCACTGAGCAAAACGTCTTAGATGGTTACTGACATGAAACTGAGTGCTTCAGACTGTTCTAAACACATGGTGGTATAGTTAACAATATTCAATCACATCTTTCCTTCCTGAATATATAAAAACTAAAATACCAATTAAAAAACTAATATATCTTCTCTTTAAATGCTTCTTACAGATACAATCTCAGTCTTATTTAATAGTGGTAATTTAAGAGATTTATTTTGTTCATAAGGTAAGTGACAATCTACCAAAGAGAACCAATAGTTGGCCTATAGGTTCATAGTGCAAATAAAAACTTCAAGAATACAGCAACTGACATTTCTAAAAATAAAAAAAAAACATAAAATTCTTGTAAGGTTCATGCAAAAAGTTTTCGTATGCAGATAGCCGCAGGACTAGAATGCTTGCTAATTTGAATGGCAACATCAATGGGACTTCCTTATGTTTTGCAGATTTCGACTTGAACTCTTGTCTTAGGCTTTGTATTTGGCTTTTCCAGTTTCACTAATGACACAAACATGCTATAAAAAAAAGAAATTCACATTAGAAAAATGTGTTCTGGAGAGGCAACAACAGCATTAGAGAATACTACTACATTGTCTGTGTTCCTACCAAACAAGGTAATTTGGAACAGTAACTTGAAGAGAACACATTTTGAAAACAAAGCAGAAATATGTTCCAATAGTGTGCTTTTTTTTCTTACTATGTAACTTTGAAAAACATATAAAGCTGAGCATTGAAGGCATATCAAAATGGGGCCAGAGTAGCCAGGTGGTGGCGCATGCCTTTAATCCCAGCACTGGAGAGGCAGAGGCACATGGATCTCTGTGAGTTTGAGGCCAGCCTGATCTACAGAGGGAGTTCCAGGACAGTAAGAGCTATACAGAGAAACCCTGTCTCAAAGAACCCCTCCCCAAAAAATAGGGTTCAGGGTAAGTAATTTTAAAAAGATGAAATAAAATCCGCATTTTAGATAATGCTATCCACGTAGTCTTAACTATTCCTGGACCATGTTCATAAACTCACCTAAGGGACTCTTCCCTCCACAGTGGGAAGCAGGTATCTAAAGTAGAGTCAATTACAAGATTTAAATAGAATTGTTTATTTCTCACTTATGACCATCTTTATCATGTAACAGTGAGACAGTTATTGTATATTAAAGCTGTTCAGCTATTTCAGCCAGCAAGAAGTGTCACCCTAACCTGGCCACGTTCCAGTTCTAAGGAGGTCTGCACTTGACTACAGCTTTGTGACTAATGGGAACCAGCAGTCTTGTCAAATTACAAGGTGCTGGGAAAAAACAATTCTTCCCTTTCCTGAATTTTTATGTGGGTTTTTGAAAAATGAGAGTGAGTTAAAAAAAAAAGAAGCATTACTTACATTCAAATCCCTGAAGTGCTCATTGTAGTCAAGGGCATATCCAACAACAAACTTGTCTGGAATTTCAAATCCAACAACTGTAAAGAATCACAGTTTACTATTTAGATGCAGAAAATACCACTTTCAAATCTAATACTTGAAAATATGCCTTCTTTACAAATGTTCTCTAAAGTAACTCCAAGACATTTCACAGTCGATTTTTTCAGTTATATGATGGAAAAATGACTGACCAAAGAGCATCTACTTACAGTCTGGCCTATACCCAACACTTCGAGAGGTCCTTTTCACCAGTAAGCTGTTAATTACAAATATTACATGTGAGATATGGAAAGACAAGAGAGCATTACAAAAGAAAACAGTGCTCTTAAGTAGTACCGTCTACATATAGAATATGGTGAGCTTTGCATACTCATAGGAAGACAGAAATGGAGAGTTCACACAAAAGACAAGGACCTGACTGATCTCTACCTGGAAGCTGGCAAGATGTTTCTAAGAGCAGAATACTAACACTCACTTGTCTGTTGAAACACAGCTACTGAGGATGAATGGGCGGGGGTGCCAATAAGCAAAGATGAAAAGATAAGGGATCTAGATCCAGAATCTTTGAAATACAACCCCTAAACTTTAAAGGGCGTGGGTAAGAAATGCTCTTTCATCAAGACTTTTAATAACTGGCTCACAAATGGGAACTTTAGCCTGCGAAATAAATGTGTTTAAAAAACCTTTTTCCCCCCAGTGGAGACTGAACCCAGAGACTTGATTATCAAACCATGACACAGACACTGACGAACTAAGTGACTGTGTGCAGATTTCACCAATTTTATATAAATTCATCTCTTTCTGTGTAGTTCAGGCAATTTTAATCACATGTGAATTTATCTAATCACTACCATAATCAAGCTACTTTGAATCATGCAAAGCTCCCTCCTATATTCCCTTAACCCCTGGCAACCCCTAATCGGTTCTCATCTGTATGACTCTGCTATTTCAAAGTAGGTTATATAAGTAGAATCATACAGTTTTATTACTTTGCTTTTGGGGGGTGTGTCTTATTATAATACCCTTGAAAAATAGGGGATTTTAGGTATGTCGAAACAGGGGCAGGTAAGCAAGCAGTTTAAACAGAGCAAAACACCTGCTTTATGTACTGCTTAAAGTGTACAGCTCCAGTAAGAGTCATCTGGACTGTTGTATATCAATAGTTTCTCTTTACTGCTGATTTGATGGTATAGGTGTACTACAGTTTCATTAAAATTCTGTTGCTTCTAATTCTGGGCTATCACAAATGATGTTATGAACATTCATATGTACAAATATGAGTAGGGTGGTACGAGACAGGCATGAAAGCTCAGGCTACGTGTCTCAAATTCAATGTGATCCTCCTGCCTCCACTTTCCAAATGCTGGGATCACAGGGGTGAGCCACCATACCTGGCTATCAACATGTATTTTCCCTTCTCAGGGATAATCACTCAGCACAAATTGCACGGCCTCCTGGTAGTTACATGTGCAGTTTTTTTTCTTTCTTTTCTTTTCTTCTTTTTTTTTGATTTTTCGAAACAGGGTTTCTCTGTAGCTTTGGAGCCCATCCTGGAGCCAGCTCTTATAGCCTAGGCTGGCCTTGAACTCACTGAGATCCACCTGCCTCTGTCTCCAGAGTGCTGGGATTAAAGGTGTGTGCCACCACCAGCCAGCACGTGTGCAGTTTTTAAAGAAACTTTCCTAGGGTGGCCATACTATCTTATATTCATATCAAGTAACAACTTTCTAATTTTTATTTTGGGGAAAAACAAAACACTTGTGTAAGACAACTACATTATCAAAGAAAATTACCCAAGTATTCTCTGAGCACATCTCACCTCCAGCAAGACAAAAACTCACTGAGGTACATTTCTACCATCTATCAGAAAAGTTCACGAGCATAAACTCCTTAATAGGCTTTATTAGAATTATAGAGATTCAAAGACTTTACTCAAATAATTTGATCCTTTAAAAAGACTTTGTAAAAGCCAGTTACTTGGTCACCAGAGATGGCTCAATGGGTAAGACTATTGCTGCCAAGTCTGCCAACCTGTATCCCACCACCACCCAGGACTAACAAGGTAGAGAGAATCAACTCCCCCAGGCTGTTCTCTGACCTACACAAGTACATGTGCCACATGCCCACATCTCTGCCACAATAAGTGTAATTAAAAAATTTTAAGAATCAGTGAATCAGTCATTCAGGAGAAAAAAAGAAAAAAAGACATGAACTTTCTTCTACACAAAAACCAGATTAGTCAAAGATTTTTTAAATCAAAATGAAATTGTAAAAGTAAAAACAAAGCAAAATGTAACAGCAACAAAATAAAAATTACGTTATTTTTAGCAACAACAAAATCTAACTTAAAATAACAGAAGCATCAACTGAGCAGGTTCCCTGTATTCAAATCATCTCCCTACAGCTTATTAGCTCTGTGTCTGTGGGCAATTCCCAATGCTTCAACATTCTCATCTGTAAAGTGGAGATAACAAGTGCTATAGGGTCAAACTATAACTAAGGATAAAAACAGAAAGAATTATAAAAGCAAAAGCCAAACATCCAGGTATATAGCAAGAAAAATGTGGTACTGCTTCAGAAAAAGGAAGTAGGCATTGTAAAATTTCAATGACACAAAACAGGATGCCTTATCCATCACTTGACTCCAGGGGATCCAGATGTTCAGGGCCCACCCCTTGTGGGTATCACCTTTGGTATCACTGGTTTCCATTTCACAAGGTGATTCTAGACCCTCTCATGCTACTCAGCCCAAGTTTGACATACATAACATGCTGCAAAACCAACTGTTACTTGACTCTACATATGTGTGAGAGTTCTGTATCTAAAAACTTGTGTATCAAGTTGGTCTGCAAGACACAGGCACCTGAGTTTGCCCGAGTTTTCAGTATTCACATGAAAAGCTGGCCATGGCTGTATGTGTTTGTGACCCCAGAGCTGTGAGGTCAGAGATAGATTCAAAAGCTCACCCACCAAACAGCCTGCATTGCTCAAACTTTGAAGTTACAGCTCAGCTAGAGACCCTGTCTCAGGCAACAGAGTAAGATATCCAGTTCTGCTCTGGACTTTGCATATGTGCATGCGTGTACTCACCTATACACTGCACATAACACACACACACACATTCTAACTATACTAAAGACATAAATATTTCCCTACATGATTCAGCATAATTATTTATATGACATTAACACTGTAATAGGTATTAAAGTATATGGGAGAATATGCATAGGTTCTGTGCACACACTCTTGACATTCAAAAAATTAAATTACATTTATTTTATTTGTATGTGGGTTGGGGTCATGCGTCGTGGTATATACATGGATGTCAGAGGGAAATTTTTAGGAGTCAGTTCTCTCCTTTCACCATGTGGGTCCTACGGTTTGAACTCAGGTTATCAGGCTTGGCAGTAGTTGACTTCACCCACTGAGCCATTTCACCAGCCCTTCTGACATTTTTCTCATGAAGGACTTGAATATCTAGGGAGCTTAATGTCTGTGGTGGTTCTGAATCCAAGGCCTTGTATCTACTGTATTAGACAAGGAGTTGACTATAATGAAGGGCTTTATTAACACACAATAAAATTACAAAGGATGCTGTCTAAGTTTTAAGATCACATTACTTTTTAATGATAAAATGAGAGCTGAAAGCATTTCTCCTTACAAAGAAGCAAGTACTCAGTGCTCCAAATGAAGAAAACATTCTACTTTAAAATGTCATACATACCTTGCGACCTTAACCATTTTGGGGTTGTACTGCTTGACCAAGGAAAGCAAAGTCTGCATTGTTTTACCAGTGTCAATTATATCCTTTCAAAAAGAAAAGAGACAATTAATGGTAAATAAAACTAGCACAATTTTAAAATCAGAGTCATTATACAAACACAAAATATTAGAGCCCCAATGTTCTGGTATTCCATGGCACAATGGCATCATTTTTTCAGCACGTACAAAGAAAATAACAATTCACACACAGAGATAATCTGGAAGTTGTAAACCATCTGGCTCGCAGCAAGTAGTAGAAATGTTAGTCCTAGAACTAGATTGCACAGGTGTAGCAAGGTAAAGAACAATGACTTAAAATAGTTACATGTAAACACAGCACACATACACAAGTATTTCTGTTGTTTTTCACACAGGGTCTAGTCTAGCTATATGGCTCATGTTGGTGGCCTTAAACTCAAGATCCTCCTGCTTTAGACTCCTGACAGCAAGGATGACAGGCATAAACTACCATGTTTAATTCCATAAAAGTATATTGAATTTTTTCTTTGTAATTTCAAGATAGGGACTCTTTCATCCAAAATTCTGATACTGGGAGAAAAGGTGTTTTGTACTATGTTTTAAGGCATCCAAATTACTAAGTTTTACTATATAAATGACTTTATCAGGGGTAAAGCATCTGTTTAAGATCCGCAGGGCCACAGATCTTGAGTACTATTAAAAAAAAAGTATCAGAAAACAAATAAAAATCCATAAAGCAAAGTGAACCACAAGAAATATCAGGGCTAGAGACTTGCGAAAATGAGTATTTTGTAGCGGGCAGAATACTGATGGGCACCAAAATTACTGCCCCCAGAGTACACACTGGAAGAACTTTTCCCTCTTGGAGGTGATCGGGATCCATGAATGTAACAAGATATAGAATAATTTTAGCAGGCTAAAAAGAGAATTCTCCTGCTGATTTCGAAGAAGTAAGCTGTCATGCTAGGAAAAGTCTGTGTAGTAGGACATGAGGGATGATCTTGTAGATGAGAGCCACTGTTGGCCATTCAGTCAGGGAGAAAACTGTCCCTCATTTGGACATTCACACAAGGAACTATATGGAGCTATATCATCCTGAGTATATTTTTATTTGAGTGGTGTGTGTGTACACACTTGCTATGGTTCAAAGCCAGCCTGGTCTACATAGCTAGTTTCAGGACAGCCAGGGCTACATAGTGAGACCCTACCTTAAAAAAATAAGAAAAAAAGTGAAAGAAGCCAGACACAAAGTGCAATTACTATGTAATTCCATTTATATGTAAGTCCTCAATAGACAAATCTTAGAAAGTGGAGACAGTGAGGGAAGAAATAAGAAATGAAGGCTAAGGGGACTGATTTTCTCTGTAGGGAAATGAAGATGTTTTTATAGCGTTACTTAAAAAAAAATAAGTAAGGGCCACTAAGATGGCTTGGTGGGGAAAGTCATTTGCCATGTAAGTCTAGTGACCTAAATTCAACCCCCAGTTTCCATGTAAAAGGTAGAAGGAGAGAACCTATTATACACAGTTGTCTTCTGACCTCCATGAGCATAATGTGGCACATTCACCCATGCAAACTTTTTTTCAAGATAAGGTTACTCTGTGTTGGTTTCTCTGCCTTGGAACTCAATTTGTAGTCCAGGCAGGCCTTGAACTCACGGAGATCCGCCTGCCTGNTCCAAGTGCTGGGATTAAAGACCTGTGCCATTACCACTTGGCAACAAACTTTTACTGTTTTGGTTTTGTTTTCTTGGTTTTGGTTTTTCGAGACAGGGTTTCTCTGTGTAACAGCCCTAGCTGTCCTGGAACTAGCTCTAATAGACCAGGCAGGCCTCGAACTCACAGAAATCCATCTGCCTCTGTCTCTCAAGTGCTGGGAATTAAAGGTATGTACCACCACTGCCTGGCAACGAACATTTTTCACTAAAGAAAAGCCAAAAGTGGTGGATAAGTACAAGGAAACAATGTTTTCTGACACAGTATAGCAGTTAGTTGTACTTATCACAGTTGAGAAAGCATATACAAAACCTGTGCAGGGTCAGGCCAGACAAAATCCCAGTGTGGAGAGAAGAGGTGGGCATCATGTCTTGCCTTCAGTGAAGGAGCTATTAGCAACTGATAGCTGCTGTGAGAGGAGAGTCATAAGGACATGGCTCCTGGTGGGTTGACCACTCTCTAGTGAAGGCCACACATCCAAGAGCAGCACTAATTGTACTGTTGGATTTTAAAAAAAGACACAAAATGTTGGGTAGATAGGGAAGGGAGGACATCTGGGAGGAGTGGGAAGAGGAGTGAACATAATCAAAATGCATTGCACTAAATTCTCTAAGAACTAAATAAAGAGAAAAAATTTAGAAAAGAAATACTAACTGAACAATGGTGGTATACACCTGTAATTCTATCATGTGAGAAGCATGAGTCCAAAGTCAGCACAGGTTGCACAACAGGTTCAAAGCCAGCTCGGAGGCCAGGTATGGTGGCATTCAGAAGGCAGAGGTAGGTCATCCTGGTCCACACTGTGAGACCCAATCCAGATGAGGCTACACTAAGACTTAGTGTCATAAAAGAAAAAAAGCCATCTTGAACTGTACAACAAGATCCTACTGAAGGAAAGAAGAAAGGATAGAGGGAAGGAGGGAGCAGAGATAGAATAAGGGAAAGAGAGGGAGGGAAGGGATGAAGATGATGGTAGATGCCTGTAATCCCAGCACTTGACTTGGGAGGTGCAGGCAGGCAGATAGGAGTTAAGAGTCTAGCCTGGGCTATTTAGCTACCTCTTTTTCAAACAAACAAAAAACAAAACAAAGAACTGAGGGTGAAGCCTAGTGGTAGAACATTTCCTTAGCATGCTCTGGGTTTGATTCCTAGCACCACACATAAAAACAAAGAAATAAAATTTCCTTTATTAAAAAACAAAATACAGGCTGGAGACGTGGTTCAGTGGTTAAGTATACTAGCTGTGTAATCATGAGGTCTGGAGTTTGGGTCTCAGTACTCACATAAAAACCAGGCATCTTGCTCCCAGATGCAACCCAGGTCTGAGAAAGCAAGAGGTGGGAGGATTGCTGGAGTTTGCTGGCTTCTAGCATATGTAAGAAAATGCAAGCCCCAGATTCAGAGAGAGACGCTGTCTCAAATGAACAGACAGTACAACAGAAAGGGCACACATCCTCTCTGGTCTCTGTATCTGTGCACAGGCATGCATATACACTCAAGACATGCAAAACACATGCACAAAAATAAATATTACAAAAATCAGAAAGAAACAAAGAGATTACAAAAACAAATGAGCAACTAGGGGCAGAAAAATGATAGAAAAATGTTCTGGAAAATGTAGTAAGTATAAAGAAAATGAAAAATAATGGAAACAAGGTTGGTTATGCATTCTGAAATCACACTGGAAAACCTATTAAAATGTTTACTGAAGAATTGAGGATTAGCATCAAGGTAGAAGGATGATCACCAACAGGTATACAGAGTTCAGTAAGTCAGACAGATATGAAATAGGAGGCCACAAAAAATAAAGGGGCATGCGTGTAGGCTGTTAGAGAATGATAAGTAAAAAAGTATTGAAAGGGATAGGAAGCTGACATGGAAATGTAAGATTTTATGTAGCATAGGCAAAGAAGGTCTTAATAAGAAAGTGATTGCTGAGTAAATCGATGATTCTTAAAGCTTAGCATGCATCAGAATCAGCTCAAGGTTTGCTCAAGAAAAGCTCACTGGTTTTCATCAGTATGTTTTTGGCTGATGCTTTTGGTTTTTAGGGATCACACTGAAAAGCAATGGGCTTCAGAAAGTGATGGTTTGAGTCTTGCTCCACTCACTGCCTGGTAACTTGGCAATCTGTTTGCCCTTCCTGTGCTTGTTTCTACATCATTTACAGTAGTTAACTAGCAAAGTGAGCACTGGATAAACTTTACTGATACCATATACAAAATAGTCAAGGACATAATAGCAAACAGAAAATAACACATGAACTATAAATATTTTATAAGACTATTTGATACTCATATTATTTAAGATGAAATAAGAATCTTATGTTTCATAAAATAAAATGTAGGATAGGAAATCACATATATACACATACCCCTCTACATAGTTACAGCTAATTTTAAAAGAAAAAAAGTCAAAACCAAAAGAAAGTGTGTAGCTTTTTCATGAGCAGCAAATAACACCACTTATCATTCTTTGTGCTTTTGTTGTTGTTTTGTTGTTTTTGAAAAACAAGGACTCTCTGGTTTCAAACTTATTATGTAACCCAGGCTAACCTAAGCGAAATTCAAGAGCCTCCTGAGTATGTGCGATTCCAGGCGTGTCATACTGTCCATGAGTTCTCTTTGTCTTTAGAAAACACAAGTCCCCTATTAAAACAAAAAGATTTTTATTCCTGGCTTACCTTTATTACGATACATGCTAATTTAGAAAATTTTAAACAGTATATTAAAAGTAAATGCAGAACTTACTTCAACAATCAAGACATTCTAGAAGAAAAAGAGAAATGAAAGTTAGTATATGAAGATATATTTCCAATTATTAGTGAAATCATATAACAAACTCTAAGAAATTACCCAAACTTTTGTTTATAATTATTTGATTATACTGAATCCTACTTGAAACAAGTGTGCTATTAGAACTTAGATGTCCTTAATATTAAATCTTTCATAAAGAATATTTGACCCATATGTTCATTTTTTTATATAAAAAAGCTTTTAATCCTTAACAGAAGATCTTTGAGAACTTGTGAAATTTCTCTGGATCTCAGTGTCCCACATGTAAACTGAGAAACCTGAACCAGCTGGCCTTTTATGTATCTTGACTCTAATATTCCAAGAACTGCAATCTGTACAAATGCCTCCCAAAATCAGGTATTTAACATAACTGAAAATGCAATTAGTATTTTATTTTCACATCAAGCTAAAACTAGAATGGTTGCACACACATCTGAGGGACTACACTAAAGAAAATTACCAACATTTCCTCTTACCATAAACCTCTAAACCCATTCCAATCCACTCTTCTCTTTTCATTTACTCTGTAGCCCAGGCTGGTCTAGAACTCATTATGTAGTCAACTCTGGCCTCAAACTGTGTTTCTTACATTATGCTAAGATTTATTTGAATAGCTACATTGTTTTAAATCAGTATATTTTCAGTTTACTTAGAATTTATACAGACCTCATAATAAAAACATAGTTATATTATTCTTTTGTTTTATTCTGTAGCCCAGGCTGGCCTAGAACTCATCATGTTGCCAACTCTGGCCTCAAACTGGCAGCAACATTCCTGTTTTAGTCTACTGAATGTTAAGATTACAGTTGTGATTTACCATGCCTGGGTCCTCACTCATCCCACTTTCTGTGTTTATGCTAGTTGAAAGAACAAGGCAGCATTTCACATGCTTACAATACTCACTGCACAGATTTATTCTATACTGTTCATCTATAGCTCTCAATGCACTCTGTCAAACAACCATAACATTAGAATTTTAATGTCCTCTATATTATTCTAAGCTAGTGGTTATCAAGGTAGAATATATAGCATTTACTGGGTTTCATGAAAATTTGACCTTTTCACCTTGTGGTGGTTTGAATGAGAATGCCCCCCATAGGCTCTTACATTTGAATGTTTCGTCCCTAGCTGCTGGAACTGCTTTGGGAAAGATTAGTCAGTGTGGCCTTGTTGGCGGGTGTGTGTCACTGGGAGTGGGCCCTGATATTTCAAAAGTCCATGCCAGCCCCAGTCTTTAGTATTCTCTGCATCCAATTTGCAGATAAAATACAAGCTCTCAGTTACTGCTCCAGTGTCATGCTGTCAGCATGTCACCATGCGCCCCCCACCCAGGATGCTCATAGACACACCCTCTGAAACTGTAACCATGCTCCCAATTAAATGTTTTCTTTTTAAGTTGCCTTGGTCATGGTGGGTCTTCAAAGCAATAGAAAAGTAATTACAGACATACTTCATCTTATTTAACCTACAGTGTTAAGTACTTTACAACATAAATTACTACCAAAACTCATACATAATTTACAAATACATATGCTGTGGGTAAATCCTTGAAAAACTGTTTTGTGACTGGGTATGAAAATCAAAGTTTGGAGAATCATAGCTTATGCATTAAAAGTAAATTGTAACCAAGAAAAACTTCTAATATGTCCATTCTCAAAGCAGTTTATCATAGAAGGCAGTATCTCACAGTCCTGCATGAGTCTAAGAATAGAATCAAGCAAGGTTAGCCCAGAACTTTTGGAAAGCAATTCACAACTGCAACCTATTCTATAGACAATAAAAAGGTCACTTTAAAGTAAAGCTCAGGATATTCATAGAAAATAAAATAGACATTAAAAATTTGGGGTGATCTAGAGGCACAGAGTACAGAGCAAATGAATTACATTGATTTATTCAAATTGTGGTTCTGTCACCTAATAGTGACTAAACGTCAACATCCTTCTATATGGAAAGGGTATGATGACTCTCTTACAGGGCAACTATGAGGATTACATGAAATAACATAAGATGCAAATCTTTAGCAAAACTGAATATATAGTTAACTCATGAGTCAGAAATTGCTTCCCTAGTTCCCTACCCTTTAACATTTGAAAGATACCAGTCCCATCAATAAGTGGTTCACAGCAGCAGTGATAGCTGCTGCAGTATTATAGAATTATAGACTGGTAAACAGCATGGGCTTCTGGGATGGAGACCGAAGTACTGAATTCTAATCTTGTGTCTAATACTAAATACCCATGGTTGAGTCATAAGTACATCTTTTAATTCTTTACATTTATTTTATGCTTCATTAGGGAAGTTGTATCAGCTTGAATGTGGAGGTCAGAGCTATTTAACCCAGGTCATCAGGCTAAGTGGCAAGTGTCTTCCTGCACCAAGATATCTTGCTGGACCCTAACTATAGATTTTAGCATAAGACAGCTTATACAAATCAACAAAGGCCAGAAAGATCAAAAATTTGTCCAATCAATACAAAACTGTTCTAGATTATTGCGCCAATACAGAAACTGAGAATTGCTACCACTGAGAGTTTATTTTATGTCAAGTTGCTACATGTCTACTTAATAATGAAAACAATGATGCTCAGGAGTCAAACAACTAACCTAAAGTAGTCAACAAAGACAAGCACAAGAGGAATAATTAGAAGGTAGATTTTGTATCTAAAGCAAATATTCTCAAGTATAAATTAATGTGAAACTATTTATATGTATCTGTACTTGCACACACATAAGTTTCTGTAAAAGAAAAAATTTCAAATAAACCCATAATCTCATCACCAACATTTAACTCCGCTTAACTTTTATTCCTTGATTTTTTTCTACAATAAACAGAATCTACTGTGACTGTCATAAAAAGTTATTTTAGAAGCAAAGATCTGTTTAACATCATGGAGCTGAGTAGTGGGACATAGCCATTAGGTGAAAAAGACAAGGTCAAACTAAATTACACAGGCCTCGAAGGCTAGGCCCCTTCCAGCACTGAAAACTGATTATAGAAGTGCAGGTTGCGAATGGCTTCTAAATATGGACAAAGCACAATGAAACGGGAAGAGGTCTGGCAGTTGTACACCAAATGGACAGGCAAGAAAAAGAACCAACAGATTCCAACTTCTCCTCTGAAGTTTCCAAACACCACTGATGGCAGAATTAGTTTGGCATGACCCCAATACAGGACAAGACTAGAGAATTTCACAAATGTTTTATGTTAAAGTTCCCCTACAGATTTTCAATGAAGTAAACAGAGAGTACTAAAATGTAAAAGCTAAAGGAAGAGCTTTGGTGTCTGCATTCAAGCTCTTCTACTTCCTTGTTGTGTAACTGAGATTGTGAGACAATTTTCATCTCATAATCCCAAGTACCTTTTCAAACTGTAACTCTACTGATTAATTTCCTGATCTGCAGACTGGGAATAACTTCCCTCACCAGATTACTGTGAATTTTACCAAAGTAATACATTTATACATGGCATGGTGTCTGAAAGTAAACAATAACTAGCAGTTTAGAAAACATATTCAATCCAGTATAGTGGCTCATGCTTGCAATCCCAGCACTTGGGAGGCTGAGGCAGGAGGATCACCACGAGTTCAAGGCCAGCATGGCTTACATATGAGATATCAGGATGGTATGGGCTACAAAGTGAGACTGTCTCA
>LOEQ01006530.1:24034-43429 GCA_001685075.1 Bramus lutescens | reverse complement strand
TCTTCTGGCCTGCAGACATACACACAGACAGACTATTGTATGCATAATAAATAATTAAAAAAAGAAGATTGCCTTTCTCTTTCTCCCTATTTGTATTTTCTGAAGGATCCCAAATTAGATTTCCAAATAAGTATTACAGAAAGAATTAGCAATATGGATTTTTGGGATTAATGTTAGATTCTGCAGTCATTTGGCTATGCAGTCCAGGGGATAATATTAAGCTACATAAGGTACATTCCAAGAGTTAAACAACACTTGCTTATCTTATACTAATAAAGTACCTCTGAGTGTGTGATTGACAGCAGTTATTAATTTAATTGATTCTTGGTATAAAAAAAGATTCTTCCCTTTCCCTTCAAGATACATACCTTTCCAGTTAAAGTTGAGAGATCATCTCCACCAATAACTTTTATGTCCCCTGTTGACTGATCATTCTAAATTAAAAAAAAATCTGAGTCATTTATAGCCATATTCTTGTGTACATACAAACTTCTCAAATTATCTTATGTAAGCTACAAGATTTAAGAAGTTAGCTATCTAGTGGCCACAACATTATGGTATTCTAAATTAAATGAATTATAAGAATTAGGTTTCTAGAAATGAATGACTATGTAAATTGCACATATAGATTAGTAAAAATTAAAAATCCTAATTGGCCATTACTGGTTTTTGATGTTCTGAAGAGTCCTAAAAATAGAGTACATGCATTTCTGAGTGGGATATTATAGCTATTCATCATCAATCAGGCACTTCTCAGTCACAAAGGACATTTTATTAGCATGGCAGGTGTCTGCTTCTGGCCCTCTAACATTCATGTGAGTCACACAAGGAAGGAGTTGGTCTGGGTCACATCCAACCCTGAGGGTACCCCCTAAAAGTCCAGCCCATATCCAGGTCATCTTCAGAACTGAGAAACCAGGTATAAACTAGTCTGTTATAACATACTTCTTAGGTTCTCACTTTCTGCTCTCATAGAAATTATCAGAAACCCTTATAGGGGTTTCAGAGGAGAGCACTTAACACTCACTATAGCTGGTGAGAAGAACTATAATTTGGATGTGCTGGAATCAAGACAAAAACTGAATAAAAACTGATGAATAAAAGCGCCTGGCCTTGTTCTACTGGGACAGTAATGAGTACTATAAAGCTACAGCAATTACCTTGTGTCAACCAACACAGCGATTGACAAAAAGTTAAAGGAACCAAGTAAAATCCAGAAACAGACCCAAAAACATATGACAATTTAGTATATGACAAAGATGGTATTTTGAGTCAGTAATTAAAAGATGAATTATTTAACAAATGGTGTTTGATCAATTACTTATCCATTTGAGAAAAAATAAAGCATGGTCCCTACCTCATGCCATGCATAAAAATAAATTCCAGATGGATTAAAATCTAAATGTAAAAAATAAAACTATAAGTGGATTGGAAGAAAATGTAGGAATATATTTTTCCTTGCATTCTTAGAAAGGGCAAAAAACTAGTTATGAACTCCAACTGAAAAGTTCTATGAAGAATCTTCCTTATGCATATTACACTTCAAAATAAGAACCCACCAGATGGGACTGAAGAGATTGCTCATCAGTTAAGAACACTTGCTGATCTTGCAATGGACCTGGGTTCAGTTCCCAGTGCCCACATGGCAGCTCACAATTGCCTATTACTCCAGTTTCAGGTAATCTGATCCCCACTTCTAGCCTCAAAAGCATCAGGCATGCACATAGGGCACATATACACACACTGGCATTCACACATACACATGAAGACAAACGCATCTTTTTTTAAAGTTTACAAAGAACTACTAGAGTCCAGAGGTAGTGGTGTATGCCTTTAATCCCAGCACTTGGAAGGCAGAGGCAAGCAGAACTTTATGAGTTTGAGGACAGCCTGGCCTACAAAGCAAGTTATAGGATAACCAGGACTGATACACAGAGAAATCCTATCTCAAACAAACAAAAACAAAAACCGGGAACTTCTGGAAAAATGTGATTCTAGTGTTCACCCATCTGTCCACATTTACAGAACTTAAGCCCGGTAACACATTGAGGGGAAACAAATACTCAAGTTACTGGTTGGATAACAGAAACCAATACAACATCTTTTGAAAAGAATATAGTAAATGCTTATTAAAATTGTAAACATGCACACCATTTTGATCTAACAAACCCAGTTCCAAGAATCAACATCACAAAAACATTCACAATCATGCAAAGGAACATGCTCACTATATCTGTTATTCATCAAAAAGAATCAACATGTATTTTAGCTGGTAATTAACTAAATTAATGAAGTTAATGTATACAAAATATTATGGAACTATTAAAAAGAATCATCACAAAAAATATATATACTTATATGGACCAATACTAACTAATAATACCAAGAAGCAGACCAATATGCTACCTATAAAACTATTTTTTAAAGCCGATTGGTGGCGCATGCCTTTAATCCCAGTACTCGGGAGGCAGAGGCAGATGGATTGCTGTGATTTCGAGGCCAGCCTGGTCTACAAGAGCTAGTTCCAGGACAGGCTCTCCAAAACTACAGAGACACCCTGTCTCGAAAAACAAAACACAAAACTATATTTATTCTGTATTTAAAAGTATGTTGGGGCAGGTACTGGTGATATACACGTGCGTGTAATCACAGCTCTATGGAAGCTGAGGCAGGATTGAGTTTGAAATCACTCTGGGATACCTAACAACAGGCTATCTCAAATTAACATTAAAAAAAGATAGCCGGTGGTGCCACTGCATACCTTTAATCCCAGCAATGGAGAGGCAGGTGGATCTCTGTGAGTTCAAGGCCAGCCTGGTCTAGAGTGAGTTCCAGGAAAACCAAGATTACACAGAGGAAACTCTACCTCAAAAAACAAAAATGATTGCTCAGTTGGTAGAATGTTTGTCTAGGATGTGTAAAGGGAAGTGAGAGAGAGGGGAATAAAAGTGTACTACTAGTACACGCTGTAAACTAAATGTTTCACTTTTAATGTAATTTCGCACATTATTTCTCATTAGTCCTCCCTAAAACCCAGAATTTCAAACACACAGAACTGATGAATGACAATAAGAAAAACCTGAAGCTAATTTAGAGGAATTATGCTGAGTTCTACATAGTAATAACAAGCTTTGGTAAATACTGACATCTTCTGTAGAAAAGTGGTACTACAGTTCAACACCAATTAATTCCTTGGAGCTGTGATTATAGGGTCCAAGGCAACAGAACTCCAAAGCACACAGAACACTGACATTCTAAGATTGTCCAATTTCCACGTTTCAGCTTATGTTTTCTTGAAACTTCTTTTCAAGGAAAAGAGCCCCCTTTTAAATGGGGCTAATAAGAAGGTTCATTTAATAGTTGTTGTATGTGAGTGCCTATATTGTTTACAAATGCTATCCAGGAATCAATTACCTGAGTTAGAAAAACTATAGCAACCTCCCTCTCTATCTGGAACTCACTGTACCCTTAACTTAGAGCCGTTCAGAGAGGCCTCATCTTTAACTATTATAGTAAATTCTATGGAGACATGACTGGAATGAATGAAAGGACAGTCTTCTCCAGATCTGCTCTATCTCGTTTTCCCTTTCTTACCACTTCATTAAACAGAAGTGCTCAAGGTATCCTTTATTCAGGTGTCACTGTTAGTAATCAAAACTTCCCAGAGGGGGCTGAAGAAGTGGCTGAAATCGGCTTCCAGAAGACCCAGGTTCAATTCCCAGCACCCACATGGCAGCCCTCAGATGTCTGTAACTCCAATTGTAGGAAGTCAGACACTCTCTTCTGGCCTCTGTAGATGTCAGGCACATGTGTGGTGCACAGACATGTATGTAGGCAAAACACTCATACACATGAAAGTGTTTTAATTCCTAAAGAATCTAAGAGGTCTAAATACAGCCTTAACATTTGTTTCTACTTTGTCTACCTCTTAATTGGTATGACAGGAAAGTTTTATTCCTAATTTTCCAACCCTATGATTTTTGAAAATCTGTAAGTAGCAACAAGAGCTCTAGCTTTAGAGCATATTTGCTTAGATACTTGAGGTCTTGGATTCATCCAACATTCAAAATTACAAAATTAACACAATACTTGTTTACTAACAACCCTTTCTCCCAAAATCTCATTATTTTTTCAACTATTTTAGTAGAATTTTATAAAACTGAAATAAAACTCAAAATAGAAGAAACACATTTGTGTACTTATCAAATGTTTCATTTTCCTGAAGGTTACAGAGCACTGGAAACAGAAAATGTCACCAAATATACAACACTGTATTTCACCGTTTTAAGATGCACATTCATATTTAATACTTCTGAAAACGTAATTCATGGCAGCATACAACTATAACTGGAGGTATTTTCATTCTCAGAAGCACAAAAATTATAGTGGTTTTAATTAGTGGAATTTTTCATTTAGTGAAATAGATATTTGGAACCCCCAGGTTCTTTCTCACCTAGGTAGTTAAATAACATCTGGAACGACACTGATTATGTAAACTATAGTATTATGTGTATACATGTATATATAGAGAAAACTCTTTAAAATACTTAAAATAAAAAGTGATGACAGGAGCTGGAGAGATGGCTCAACAGTTAAGAGTATGTACTATTCTTGCAGAGGACCCAGGTTCAGTTCCCAGCACCCACATGGTGACTCACAAATATCTGAAACTCCACTTCCAGGGGATCTGATGTCTTCTGCTGGCCTCTACAGACTCGAAGCACTTACACAGTGCACATATATACATTCAGTCAAAACACTCATAAATATAAAATAAAAAATAAACCTTTTTTAAAAGAATTTGGAATGGCTTAGTTCCTCTATAATTTTCTGCAGTTTTGTTTTAAAAATAAGTATCTATTTTAACCAGACAATGGTAGTACAGATCTTTAATCCCAGCACTCAGAAGGTAGAGGCAGTTGGATCTCTGAGTTCAAGGCCAGCCTTGTCTACATACTGAGTTCCAGGACAGCAAGAGCTTCATAGATTCTTAAAAAAATAGATAAGTAAAAACAGAAAAAATAAACTGCACAATCAAAATTGTGAATGATGGAATTTACATGTAAAGATTACATTTATTTTGTTTCATCACACTGTCAATATTCTAAACCATTTCAGACTCTGACAAAGGTAAAGTGGCCTCAGGTCAGCCTTAACATATGTTGTCTGAGAAAAATTGTTAACCTTAATAATCAGACTTTGCTTCAAATAACTTAGGATTCCTCTCAAAGAAATTTAGTTCCAGAAAAATTATTTGCTACCAGCACATACAGTCAGGAAAACACCAAGTCTTCAGAGCAATTCTTTNNNNAAATATGTGTATGGGTGTTTCAGCTGTATGTTTGTTTGTGCACGATGTGAGTGCCTGGTGCCCTTAGACACCAAAAAAGGGCATCAGATCCCTGGGACTGGAATTACAGACCACTGTGAGCCACCATGGGGGCGCTAGGAATTGAACCTGGGTCCTCTGGAAGAACAGTGCTTTTGACAATGAGCCATCTCCCCAGTTCCATAATTCTCTTAAGACTTACTTATTTTTATTTGTTTGTTTGTTTTTGTTTTTCAATACAGGCTTCTCTATAGCTTTAGAACCCGCCCTGGAACTAGCTCTTGTAGACCAGGCTGGCCTCGAACTCAGAGATCTGCCTGCCTCTGCCTCCCAAGTGCTGGGATTAAAAGTATGGGCCACCACCGCCTGGCAAGACTTATTTTTTATTTTATCTGGAGGCTAGGACATCAGAGCCTCTGGAATTGGAGCTACATAGTTGTGAGACATCTTCTGGTTGCTAGTAACTAAACCCCAGATCTCTCCACAAGTGTTTGGGACTGCTGAGTCACCTCTCCAGCTCTACTCAATAGTTATTCTTAAGAGTTTTTTTTAAATATCAAAACACAGCAAGTGTGGTGATGCATGCTTGGACTCCCAGAACCTGGGAGGCTAAGACAGAAGGACTGTTGAGCCACGGAGTTTGAGACTAGCCTGATCAGTATTACAAATCAAACCAAAATCCAGGTCAAAATAAGACAGTAGAAAAATTGTAGAAAATAAGTCCATGTCCCTCTTGGATGACTATATAACAGACAATATTCAACTCGATGTTGGTCATGAACTACCGTGGTTAGTATTCTGTGTTGTGATGTAAAGTATCAATGAATTCATAACAACAACAATAATCATAACATGAAATGGCAGCACCTTCTTGTAATCCCAGCTACTTGAGAAGCTGATGCAAGATGACTGAAATTTCAAGACCAGCCTATGTAATGAGTTCGAGGACAGTCTGAGCAAGTTAGTGAGAAAGGATCTCAAACTAAAATTCTAAAAAACAACTGGGAGGAGGCTCAGTTGTAGTCCTTACTGAGGTCCTGGGTTCCACCCCAGTATAGAAAAATAAACAAATAAATAATAGTAATTCTACAATAACCAAGTGAGATGATTATGTAGTATAGTTTGTAGAACTTCAAAGAAAATACAGACAAAATTAAAATGGCCATATTTTTTAAAATTATAGATTAAGTATACTTACAAAATAGCTCTTCAGTCTGATAAAGTCTACAGTCATAGGAATGGATCTATCACTATTTCTATTCAGTACTTTAATGTAATCCAGGAGGTCAGCAAAGAATTTATAGCCCCCCTTCAGCACACAGAGGGCCACAATGTGATGGCCTCCCATCTCTTTCATGACATCTCGAGCCAGTCTTTCAGTCCTGCAAAAATAAAATAAGGAATTGAAAAGATTCCAAATATTTATATTTTATAACAAACACCTCTCAAGCATGACACATCCTTTGTTCCCATGAAGGGAATTCTTGCTTCATAACACATTTTCTTAAATAAGGTTGGGAGCTTTTTCCATATGCCAAAGGTAAAATTTTGGGGGTTGGGGAAGTGTCACAGGATCCCTCCATGTAGCCCAGGCTAGACTGTAACTCATAATCCTTGTCTCTACCTCCCTGTGCTGAGATTATAGATATATACCAACACACACAGCTCAAAACCAAAATTAAAACCAGGTACATTCTAGGCATGATGATACATGACTATAATTCCAGCACTCTGAAGGCTGAGGCAGAAGGATTGCTATGAGTTAAAGGACATCCTAAAGTGCAGAATAAGTACTAGGTTACTTAGAGCTACATTATAAGATCCTGTCTCAAAGGAAAGAAAAGAAAAAAAAGGCATACTATTATATCTATCATAAAATTTAAAAATACAAATAAAAACAAGATACAATTTTCAAAGCTTACTAGATTGATGAGTTTTGGTTAAATTGTATTCTCTAATATAAAATATTAGAAGATATTGTGAGGAAAAATGAATACACATACCTCTAGAAGTATAAAATGATATAACTTTCTAGAGGTTAATTTGACAGTATTAAAACATTCAATAAACATCTTTTCCTTGACCCAGAATTTCTACTTACCTAAAAAGCTGAGCAAGTGCCAAAATGCGTATATAGGATATTTCCTCCAACATACTCTGCTAAGTGCAAAATAATGAAGTGTTCACCAACAGTACAGAGCCAAACCAGTTATGATACAACCATAAATAGGATAGAGTATTGCCTTTAAAATAAATGTAGGGAACTGGGAATGTAGCTTAGCTGGTAGAGTCCATGCCTAGTACACATAGGAGGTCCTAAGTTCTATTCTCAGAACTGTACAAACTGGGTATGATGGCATATCAGGAGCTGAAGCAGTAGGATCAGAAGTTCAGGTCACCCTCAGCTACACTAAGTGAGTCTGAAGTCAATCTAAGCTATTTGAGACCCTATTTCAAAACATTTCATATAATATATAGGGCTGGGCATGGTGGCACACACCTTAATCTCCACACATGGGAGGCTGCCAAGGAGAACAGCTGAGTTGAGTCTGGGCTATACAGAAGTTTAAAGCCACACCAAGCTAAACAGTGAGACCCTAGCTCAAAGAGGAAATAGTTTATACAGACACACACATGCTGTGAGATAATGCTCTTGTACACTGTAAAGACTTATCATTCATATTAGTTTAATAAAATGCTGATTGGCGAGTAGCCAGGCAGAAAGTATAGTTGGGGCAATCAGACTAGGAGAATTCTGGGAAGAGAAAAGGCAGAGAGTGAGTCACTAACCAGATGCAGAAGTAGTAAGACAGAATGCCTTATGGAGAAAAGGTACCAAGCCATGTGCCTAAACTTAGACAAGAATTATGGGTTGATTTAAGTTGCAAGAACTAGTTAATAATAAGCCTGAGCTAATAGGCCAAACAGTTTATAATTAATATAAAATAAGCCTCTATGTGTTTCTTTGGGACTGAATGGCTGCAGGACTGGGAAGGACAGAAACTTCCATCTACACATACATGAGATTATAAAATAATTTTTAAAAGATAAAACATTTGATAGCTATAGATGTATCAATATCAAAATGTTCAAAAAATTCAGTACTATATCACAGTAAGTAACTCGTGTGTATGTATACACTTTACATATAGTGATACAGTATATGTGCCTAAGTATTATCTAGGTAGGAAATGTGCAGAACAGAATTATAATTTCATTTACAGACAGACTAGAGGCTCTTCCCACCTCTCTTCAATGTTTACTGTACTCACATGGATTCCCACTATTTATGTCTCAAACTGGGTAATTAATTAATTAATTAATAAGACTTCCTGATGCTTTTCTTTTTATGAAAAGAACTTTAAAAATAGAAAATATTGGGGCTGAAGAGACAGTTCAGCAGTTAAGTGTACTTGCTGTTTTTGCAGAGGGCCTAAGTTCAGTTCCCAGCACCCACACAGTGGCTCACAATAGTCTGTAACTCCAGTTCCAGGAGATCCATCACACTTTTCTAGCCTCCTGAAATGCATATCCTGCATATTAATGCATGAAGGCACTCACACATACTAATAAAATAACAACTATCTTTTTAAATAGAAAACCTTTGTTCATCAATAAGTTGGCCTAGCTTATATTCAAGTATCAACTACTTAACAATTGCTAAGTTAGAATTATTACAAGAAAAAAACCCTTCATTTTAGGCTAGGGAAGTGGCTCAGTGAATAAGAGCACTTGTGCAAGCATCAGGACCTAAATTCAGATCCCCAGTACCCATATAAAAACCAGGTTAAGCTATGCCTGCTTGTAACTTCAGCACTAGGGGACAGAGACAGGCAAACAGGCAAAACCCTGGGTCTTGCTAGCAAGGCATGCTACACAAATCAGCATGCCCCAGGTTCAGTGAGAGACACTGATTCAAGGAAATAAGACAGAGAGCAACAGAGTACGACACCCATTGTCCTTTTCGTGCTTTCACATAAATACATACACTAGACATATACATCATATACATATACAGAGACCTAAAAAACCCCCACAAAACTTCAATTGAGATCTTACCAACCTGTCCAAAATCAGTCCATGAGGAATAAAGACCTTTTCCAAATCCTTGGCATAATGATTAGGTATACAAAATAAATCTAGGTCATAGCCTGGTTCATCATCACTAATCTGAAAAAGAAAGATAGCTGTTTCAAATCAGAGCATTACAAGATACCCACATTTAATTAAATTTAGAAAATATGCCTTAGTTCAGAGAAATGTAGGTGTGAGAGGGTATGAAGGGTAGTTAATCATATATTTTTGTAATAAACTATAATTCTCTAACAAAACCATGGTCTTATTGCTAAAGAGGGTCGAGAATGAGAAGCAAAACATGACAGAATTTTCCTTCAGGTCACAATAGAAAAAGAAAAAATTTAAAGAGGTATGACAAATGTGGTAAAAATATTTCAAACATGAAAGACTAGTATATGCAGTTTCCACTCTATACATTTTGAGCATATTTGAACACTGTTTTGTGGGGACATATTATGCAGGTGCATGTGCATATGTGTGTGGAGTCCAGAGACTGAAACTGGGTCTAAAACTTCGTTTACGTTTTGAGACTGGGTCTCTCATTGAACTTGTTTAACCAAATTGGTTAGTCTAGCTGGTCAAGAAGCCCCAAGGATCCCCCTGTCTCTGCCTCCCTGCTGCTGGGGTTATTGGAATGTGCTACTTTTTATCCAGGTGCTGGGGTTCCAAACTCAGGTCCTAAAGATAACATGGCAGGTACTTTATAGACTAAACCACATCCCCAATACCCTAAAACATTTTTTAATTTAACACAGTATGTTCTAATAAGTTAAATAAAATCTCATACAGAAAATGAAAACTGGTGTTAACCATCCAAATCCTAAGAGTACTTATCTTACAGTGGGTGAGGGGCATCACCAAAACACCAACTGATCCTTTAAAAATCCAAACTCCCATAGTATGTGATGGTTACAATCCACTAATAAGGTAATTATACAGAAGATACTACAAAATCATTTTGAGTTATATCATATTGTTTCTACTAGTATGCCCAGAACCCAGGACATAAAACATTTAATAATATTAATGATATGGTACCCTTGGTGGCAAAATATTATGACAGTTTTATAAATATACATGTACCTATATACACAAAAAAAGTACAGCAGAATCATAAAAGCAGGGTAAATCTGTTGAACACACCTGTTCAGCACACCCAATACTTGGGAAGCTGAGATAGAAGTTTCTGAGTTTGAGGCAAGCATAGTAAGTTCCAGGCCAGCTAGGGTCTACAAGGCAAAAGACCCTGTATCCTAAAAAGTATCCTAAAGCTGGGCAGTGGTGGTGCACGCCTTTAATCGCAGCACTCAAGAGGCAGAGGCAGGTGGATCTCTGTGAGTTCAAGGTTAGCCTGGTCTACAAAGAGCTAGTTCCAGCACAGGCTCGAAAGCTACAGAAAAACCCTCTCTCAAAAAACCAAAGAAATAAAATTAAATTAAAAAACTGTATCCTGAAACTCCAAAATCATAAAACTATCTTTGAAAGGGAGTACTACAGCTAGATGAAGGGTCTCATGGATCCCAGGGCTAACCTCAAACTCACTATGCAACTGACCTTCATCTTCTGAACCTTCTGTTTCTCCCGCCCTAGTGTTCAGACTACAAGCATATGCTATCACACCCAGTTTATGTGGTATTAGATGTCAAACCCAGGCCTTCATGCATACCAGGCAAGCAGTCTATCAACTGAGCTACATTCCCAGTCCTCTTTACAGCGAAACCAACACCAAGCAAAAAAACACATCATACCAAAAACTACAGGAAACCTTTAACAGAAAATAAATGAATCTAACAAACAAACTTATTCAGAGAAACAAGCTAGGAAGGAAGAATTACAACACTCATCCTTACATGATATTCAAACCCTATCTAAGAAGCTGGTAGTACCGGGAATGGTGTCATAGGAACTAGAGCATTAATCTGCACATGATGGCAAACACCTCTAAAGTTAGCACTCGGGAGACAAAGGCAGAAGGATTACAAGTTAAAGGCAAAGGTGGCCTACATAGTGAACTCTTGCCTCCCACTCAAAAAATCCTCCAAACCAAGTAGACTAAAAGAAAACCTGGTTGTATAAGCTCTGGCAGTTTTCAAGGAATACAGGTCAAATAACTAAAGCTCGTATCAGTTAATTCCTATTTTCTCTTTCAGTTAACATTTTATTGCGTGGTTTGACAAGTGGTTTGACTTTGAAAAAAGTTAAAAGTACATAAATTTACATTCTCTGTAGAATTCAGTTGCTACTGTTTTTGAGACAAAATCACACTGTATAGGCTCATGCTGGTTTCAAACTCATAACCCTTCTCTCTACTTCCCAAGTGCTGGAACTATAAACACCAAGCTCAGAATTTAATTATATTTTGAAGTTTCTCCTAGAGGAAAAAAATTAAAGCTTGGGTAGTGTCTGTCTTCCTCTGTCTCTGTCTCTCTGTTTTTGGTCCCTAAAGACCTATTTTGAGTTCAATCTTTGGTAGAATTTTATTTATTTTCAAGTCTGCAGCATATAGAAGTAAATTTTGAATTATTCCTAAATATAAATGCATTTTTTCATAAGCAGAAAAATATTTTAAAAACATGGCAATTTTTAAAAATGTACTTATTATGAATACAGTGTTCTGCCTGAATGAATGCCTGCATGCCAGAAAAGGGCACCAGATCTCATTATAGATGGTTGTGGGCCATGTGGATGCTAGGAATTGAACTTAAGACTTCTGGAAGAATTGCCAATGTTCTTAACCTCTGAGCCATCTCTCCAGCTCTGGCAATGTCTAAAAGAATAGAAGAAGCTAATGTATCTCCTTAACATTCACTTAATACTTCACTGGAACACATTTACTAACAAAAATGGAAATTGGACATTTGTATTAAAAAGGAACATTCAAACCGGGTGGTAGTGGCGTACACCTTTGATTCCAGCACTCGGGAGACAGAGGCAGGTGGATCTCTGTGAGTTCGAGGCTAGTCTGGTCTATAGAGTGAGTTCCAGGACAGGCTCCAAAGCTACAGAGAAACCCTGTTTCAAAGGGAAAAAAGGATCATTCAAAGAGCATTTTACAAGAAAGCATTTTTGTAAGTTTAATAAAGCAAAATTCAGTTCATGTTTTGGGAAAGGATGACAGACTACTCAATTTTATCAGCTAATACAACAAACATTCCTTCCAGGCTCATCAGAACGGATGCACTATACAACCTGAAAAAATGAAGTTGGATCATTTCAAAGTACTTTAGATAATTACTTCTTTGAGGCATAATCACCCCATCCACCCACTCACTCTGTTTCTGGCATAAATTTTAACCATATCACACCTAGGATTTGTCAGACTACTGTTACAGGTTCTACAGGTAACCTAAGAACTTCAAGGTGTGTTTGGTTCAAAGACAAATTCAATGTGAACTTTGCTAAGTTCATCCCAGTTTTTTTTATGTGTTTAAGACAGGGTCTTGCTATATATATAACTCCAGCTGTCCTGGAACTAGATATATAGATCAGGCTGCCTCAAACTTGCTATAATCCTCCTGCCTCTGCTTCTTGAGTGCTGAGATTACAGGTGTACACCAACACACTCTACTCCTAGTCAAGTATCCAAACAGATCAGCAGGAATTACTCAAAAATAGGAATCTTATTTCTGTCAACATACCAAACTGGTTTCTAATCCAAAAGTTATGATGTCTAATAAAAAGATTTATGTTAGAGAATTTTTATTTTGTTCTTTTGATAATATTTATGTTTTGTTATTTGAAAAGTAAAAATTTTGTTTTTGATGATTTCAGATGGTCTCAGCTCTGTAGTAGTCCAGGCTAGTCTGAAGCTCACGGCACAGCGCAAGCTACCTGCAAACCTAAGGCAATCTTTCTCAGTTTCCCAAATGATGGGGTTTACAGGTATGAGCCATCATATCCAGTTTATTAACACCATATTGATAAATTTTCCCCAAAAGGCAAAAATAAGTCTACGACCCCTATCATTTGAGATACTTCTGCGTGTTGGTATTCATGTGGGTGTATGCATATGTGAACACAGGTGCACATATGTGGAGGCCACACCTAGCAATTTCTGTCCATTGTAGAAGTTTGTACATGTTGATTACTAGTTATAAAATTAAATGGTGTATCTATTATCTATTATTCTCACCTCCTCCCTTTCCTGTCTCATCACTACATAGCCTAAGTTGGCTTAGAACTCATGGCAATCTTCCTGCATTTACCTTCCAAATACTGGGATTACAAGTGTGTTCCACTACACCTGATTTATTATTATACAAGTCTTCATTCACAATAGTTTTCTTTTTTGAGACAGTTGCATGAGCTCAGGCTGGCTTTGAAATCATTATGTAGCTGAGGATGACTGAATCCATCCTCCTGCCTTTGCCTCCCAAGTGCTGTGATTACAAGCCTTCACCACCATACTCAGCACACATAGTTCATTTTAGGACTCACTTTCACTTAATCTAGTCTTATTTGGACTCAAGAACAACTTTTTTTAATACAAAGAGACTTAAACAATCCTTGGTGTTCCAAAGGTCATATGAGCTTGGGTTCATTTTTTTTCGGTCATGTATAACAAGAAATTTCATGTGTAAACCCCAAGAATTTTCATGTGATTGCCATTATTATAAATGTGTACATAATAGGGATTTTGTGCTGGCCATGGTAGCATGTACCTATATTCAGCATTCAGAAGACTGAATCAGAAGTGTCCCAAGTTTGAGGCCAGCCTTGCCTACATAGTGAGACAGTAGCTTAATTAAAATATATTAAAATTCTCCAAAAACATTAAAGCAGATGTTATTCTCTTGAGTAAATTTATATTATCTCTGGATATGATTAAACCACTATTATAGTATATTGCTAAGATATTCCTAAATGTGAAAACTTACACTAGTACTATGTTGATCTTCCAATTTTTTTTATCCTACAAATATATTGTTTCTTTTCCTTGCAATGGTTAAAGCTAGAAGAAATTTAAAATAAGTGGACTGACTATTCAGCTCAGTGATATGGGATTCCCCTCTGTATGCTATGAATATGTTTTATTACCATTGGTTAATAAAGAATTTGCTCTGGTCTATGGCATGGCAGAATAGAGCTAGGCAGGGAAACTAAACTGAACGCAGGGAGAAAGAAGTCAAGAGTCTGGCAGATGCCATGTAGCTGCTGAAGGAGAAAGATGCCTGAACCTTAGGCCACAGTCTCATGGTGATACACAGAGTAATAGAAATGGGTTAATTAAAGATGTAAGAGCTAGGTAGAAATACACCAGAGTCACTGGCCAATCAGTGTTGTAATTAATATAGTTTTTGTGTGATTATTTGGGTCTGGGTGGCTGGTAAATGAAAGCGGTCTCCATTTATAGCCCAAGAATATATTATAACCACTCTAGGCAAACAGGTCCTGTAACTACCATATCTGTAAGGACATGAATTAATATAATTTTTCCTTTTACTAATGTGCATGGTAAAGTAATAGGTATGTTCACTCTGAACAAAAAAAAACTGAAGGTAGTTTCACATCAATTTGAAATGTCTGAATTCATATTAGCAGATTAAAATGTTAATAATTTGGCAGTCCCAACAGGAAAATAACGACTGAGTCTCAATATTACTATTATTGGTAGTAATTAACACTTTTATGTGCTCTATAAATGTTAGTGAATCTACATATGAACAAATACATTTTTTTTGAACAAATACATTTTAGTTCCCACTTTACTATAGGGGAAAAGAATGACATGGAACATTGACTATCTAATTAATTATGGAAGAATAACTAAGTGGAAAATTAAAGCCTTGGCAACACAGCCAGATCCCATCTCTTCAAAAACAGTATTTAAGGGCTGCTGAGATTACATGGTGGATAAAAGCACTTGCTGCCAAATTTGATCTGAGTTTGATCCTCAGGATTCATATGATGGAGGTAAAGAATCAACAAGTTGTCCTCTGACCTCCACACACACACAGTGGCAAAAGCACAAGTGTGCATGCATGCACACACACATACAGGTGCAAACACACATGTAAATAAATAAAAAATTAAAATCTTTAAAAACCACAAGTGTGGTAGTGCATGCCCTTTAATCCCAGCACTTGGAAGGCAGAGGAAGCTGACTCTCCATTGAGGCCGAAGCCAGCCTTATGCACATAGAGAGTTTCTGGATAGCCAGGGCTAAATAATGAGATGCTGTCTCAAAAATCAAAATAAATAAATAAATGAAAATAAGAACTATAAGAGCTAGACATGGCAGTACGTGTCTATAATCCCAGCATTCTGAAGAGTAAATCAGGAGGACTCCCAAGTTTAAGAAATTTCTCTGAGTATCACCCCTAGACAAAGAACTACAGGTAACTAGTAACTGCTGGGAAAATTGGCTGCTCCCAGAGAAGAGCCCTCTTATTGGTTGTTTATTGCCAAGTAATCAATCTTGTAACCATTTACACACAAACAAGTATATGCATGCATATGAATACATATATATATGCATGTAACAATAAAAAAAGAGGCTATCAACTTGAGAGTGGGAGCATTGGAGGGATCCTAGGGAGGGTAATGAGAGGGGCTGGAGGGATAAAAAGGAAGAGGAAAGTGATATAATTCTATTTCACTTTTTAAAAGGTAGAAATTTGCCAAGTGTAGTGACACACGACACACCTTTAATCCCAGCACTTGGGAGGCAGAGGCAGGCAGATCTCTGTGAGTTCAAGGCCAACCTGGCCTACAGAGTGAGTTCCAGGACAGCAAGGGCTATGTAGAGAGAGACCCTGCCTCAAAAAAACAAAATAAAAGTGAAAACTTTAAAAAAAGAAAACAGATGCAATTAAAAAAACCTGTAAAGTGTCCAAATTATCAACTCTGCACAAAAATAAAAATTAAGAAAATGAAAATTCAATTAATGACAGTTAGTCATTGTAATAATAAAACAAAATAGCTGATTTTTTCCCCTCTTAAATCTAAAAAAGTTCAAAATAAAATAGTAAAATAAAAACAACAAGAGCTGGACATGGTAGTACATACCTATAATCCCAACACTTAAAAGAGACTAAGGCAGGAGGATTCCAAGTTTGATATCAGCCTGGCCTATATAAAGAAAATCTGTCTCAAACTAAAACAAACCAACTGCCCAATAAAGACACCCCACCCAAAGCAACAATAATAAAACTGTAGACATCTTTTTTTCTGATATAACTAGTTCTTTTCCTGTTACAATAATTGGGATATAAAATAATTAAGATAGATAAATAGGTTAACACAGCATAAAATTTATAGAAAGAAACCTCTAAGAGGAACTGTTCCCATTTTTTTGGTGATGATAAATAGTTAATTTTGGTCTTATAAATGAATGTTATTTTAAATACTGTTGATAACAATAATATCGTGACAGGGAAAAAAAACCCACAGCATTTTAACCAATTCTGAGGAAAAAAAACGGGCTGGAGAGATGGCTCAGTGTTTAAGTGTAATTGTTGCTCTTGCAGAGGACCTGAATTTGGTTCCCAGCACCCACATGGAGGCTCACAATCATCTCTAACTCTAGTTCTAGGGGGATCAAATGTCCTCTTCTGACCTCCACAGGCATGCTAATCATGCACATTCATACATACAGGCAAAACACCCATACACATAAAACAGAAATAAATTCTAACAAATGAAAAAAGTAGTAGATAAAGGCATAGCTCAGTAGTAAAGCATATGCTTAACACATATTAGACCCTGAGTGAGATCACCAAGGAGTTAGATATCTCTCTCTTCCTCTCTCAGTAGCATACCAGGCATAGTGGAATATGTCTATCTCAAATCCCCACACTCAGGAGGCTAAGTAGGAAGACTGGGAGTTGGGAGACCAGCCTATAACTACATAGAAAGTCTCTATCTCAAAAAAATTAAATAAACCTTTAAGCCAAGTGTGGTGGCTCATGATTGTAATTTTAGAACATAGAAGACTATATAGCAGGAGGATTATGTTAGTTTATTTAGCCAGCCTGGGCAACACAGTGAATTCCAGACCACTCTAAGCTACATAGTGAGCCTTTGTCTCAAAAACATCAATAAAAAATCATTTAGCAAGGTAAAAGTTCAGTTAGTATAGCATACTTTTATCTGGATCATTTTGATATTCAAAGATATATGAAACACCTGATGTTTCATATTAGTTTGCAAAAGGCCAGAAGCTTTTTCTAGCAGACAGTTACAAGCCTATCTAGAGGCCAATTTCATGAAGGGGATCTTAGCATATGGTTACTTCTTCGTCTCCCTGTGTCACCACAGTCATGTTAGTCTACACGACAGGTCACATATTATGCAACTTTAGGGTATTGACATTAGATAAAATCTGCAAAAACATTTGTCAATGCCTAAGACAGAAAGTATTTAAGAATATTTATTCAATCTATTACAAGTCCTAACTTAAATTTACTGGTTAAGGGTAGAATCTGGGGCCAGGAAAAAGGAAATATGAAAGTAAAAAAGAAGGGGCACTGAATGATTTAGACAAATTGCTTAACTCCTCTGTGTAATTTTTTAAAAGATTACATCAGGTACGGTTGGAAGATGGCTCAGCAGTTAAGGGCACTTATTGCTCTTCCAGCGGACCCAGGTTCGATTCCCAGCACCCTTATGGCAATTCACAATCATCTGTAATGCCAGTTCTCGAGGATCCAATGACCTCTCCTGGACTCCACAGGCACAGGACAAGCACATGCTGTACATGCAGGTAAAACAGTCATATACAGAAAAAAATTAGAAATTAAGAAAAATCAAGTCCATTAAAGGGCTTAGAATAGCAACTAGCACATAGTAAGCACAAGTTAAATGTTTGTTGTTATTCCTAACATGCAGGCATTTTAGGGGAAGGAAACTTAAAAAAAAAGGAACAGGAATTTACAAACTAAAAATATAGTGAATTTCTTGATGTTCAAACAAAACTAAGAATAGCCACTCCTAACAGTAAAAACTAATTAACTCTATGCTGAACAAGTACCATATCTCAAAACTTAAAAGCATCTGTAAAACTCCTCAGTAAGTGAATAAAAGGGCCATTTGTTGAGCATCTACTAGATCTTATGGTAGTATTTACTTACATAGGCTCCAGAGACAGAGCTAGGTTTCATGCAGAGCTCCACCTTCTAAAATTTAACCTTGCTTCTGGTGCTGACCTGAACCAGGGCTTAGTACTTAATTGAGGGGGCTCTCTTCCCCCTCTTAATAACTGTGAGACTTATGTCTGATAATGGGAACATACCATTGTTACAGGGTTATTTCAAAAACTACTTAGCATTATCAATGTAAACACAAAGATGGCTATTATTGCTATCCACACCTAGGAACTGTGAAAGGGTTATTTGCATAAATTGTCTTACAGCCCTTGCAACACCACCAGCACTAGATAATGGCACATGCTTTCCTGTAAACCACACACTGAGGTAGAAGCAAGAAGATGGCTGTAAGTTCAAGGCCTGGTTTACTTAGGGCATCAAGGGCTACGCAGCAAGAAAAAGGAAAGCTTGAGCCTAGTTGAAGACTCTGAAAGTCACACACAACATTTTCTAAGCCAGCAGGATTCTGGGTCATTAAGAACACAGTGTTTTTGCCTTAAGTCACAAGGCCTTAACACGATTATGAGACAGCATTTTTTAGGGCTCAAATGGTTATTAATTCACTGAACAAACTACTAATGAAAACTTTCCCACAACCCAGGCATTGTGCTATATGCTAAAACTACAGTGGTGATTCCTGCCCTTATAAAGCTTATTTAAGGACCAAAGCTGTTGGCCCAGCGAGCTACCTAGCAGGAACGAAGCTCTGGGTTCAATTCCTAGCACGGAAAAAAAAATACAAAAAAGAAAAATCCAGCAGGGCACGGTGGTGCAGCACTTGGGAGGCAAGAGTCAGGACTGTCACAAGTTCAAGATCAGCCTGGGGGTTTGTACCGCCAATTCCAGACCAGCCAGAGCTCCTTAGTAAGACCCTTCCTGAAAACATCAAAATAAACAATTTGT